>DWEC01003772.1:0-10338 GCA_018245735.1 Microceris miodesmiata | reverse complement strand
TGAACTACGTAATTTATTGGTATGAAATTGTAAATGAAATTTTAATTGATATCATTATTACAATGGCTACTTTTGCTCACATTCAAAATATTCAATACACTATAATAATACCTTAGTTTTTATATTTTGCAAAGGTTTTATACAAAACCATAGACAATACCTGTCCGTGAACAATAGAAGTATAAAGCTGAGACGTTACCTTCGTCCAATAGTTAGCCTCGCACTTGTCGGCGCTGATCTAAGCCGGTCGCGAGCGCATGACGTCATACGTCACGTCACAAGCGCTGCGTCATTTATCACGCTGTCAATGATTGCCAGAACCCGTAGCGTAACACTCCTATAGTTTTAAGAAGTCATGTAATGAAATAGTGGATTAAATGCCTGTATGTATTAACGCTTAATGTAAGATTCTACTTCCAAGCTACAATTATTTACATTTATAAAGTAATCTATGTATCCGTGTCTCTAAAGTAAAACAAAAATTGAAAGCGTCATCAAAAATACTTTAGCTATGCTGTCACCAACTAAATTGTTATTGTCTTGTTGTTAATGTTAAATGTCTTGTTCTAAATTGTTGTTATTCTGATCACTTAACTGTACACACCTGAACTAATGAATGATTGTTGGCTAATAGGGGAAGAAGCCAATTGTGGGTGCTTCCTGCTTGTTCATAACTTTATTCGTTTAAAAAAGACTAAAAAAATGCTTAAAAGTATTAATAACCATATAACCACAACAACCATGAAATGCAAAATAACTGTTAGGTTAAATGACGCGTAAACTCGGCAGTGTATTGAATTCAGTTGTAACGTGGTATTTAGCGATGTTTATTACTTGTAATCTATTATACACGCTTCATTTGGCCCGATATGATCAGATTCGCCAACAGTTTTGAATTATAACGTTATTGGATTCAGTTTTGTATGTAACAAGTTTTCCTAGACTGCCTCGTTGGTCGTGTTGGTTGCAAATGCGACTGCCGATCGGGAGGTCCCGGGTTCGATACCCGGGTCGAATACTTCAAAATTTTCTGATTTAAATTTTGTAGTAGTGGTTCGATGCATGGCAATAGGCTCACCACCTATACCATAGTGGGACGTAAACGTAACCGGTGAAACGTGGGAGTGTTCTGTATTCCTCCGCCTACCTCTTCGGGGATTAGAGGCGTGAAGTTAGGTTTTCTTTTTAAGTTTGCCAGATTTTTCATCTGGCCAACAAGTACATTAAAGTTTAATAAAATTAAAACATGATGATAAGAAAATGATTTGAATTAAGAAAATAAGAACATTAATTTAGTTCTAACAATACTTTTAGTTTTCTTGCCTGTAAAATTCCATGCCAGGAGTCCAGCAACGCTACCCGCATCCTTGATAATAAATTGTTTTTATTATTCATTTGTTATTTATTGTTAAACTAATTGTAAGCATAAGTTGTAGGTACAGGTAAAGATGTAGGTACTCGTATAACAAAGAAACCACTAAAATAAACTATTTAAAAATCTTTAACAGATGTACCTAGTTTCCAACATATAAAACAGAATTTTCATTTTATTTTAAGCACCCGCTGTAACTGTCCTTTTCTATCGTTTACGTCATTATCGAGGAATGGTTTTTCAACATTATTTCCCGATGAAAAAGCACTTCGACTTGAAGTTTTCGAATAAAAGCCGATGCGTATAAAAAGCCAATAGCTGGCAAGGCAGGGTACCTAATGACGGCCTGATCCGTTATTGCCTTCCGAACGAATGGGGATTCCAATTCCATCCTCACCTCCGCTATCGTGAATCTCAGATGAATGAGATGGAAATGAGCAAGAAAAGTGGCGCTGATGATGTGTTTCACGGAACTCACTTTCGAAGTTTATGAGCTCAATAAAAGTTAATGATTTTCTCTTTTCATTCAAGTTTATTGATTCCTTGCTTTGTTTTTGGATAAAAGCTATATACATTTTCAGGAAAGTACCAGATTTAAAGTACAACATTTTATATATATGCAGTACGCCTACAGAAATACAACTTGCACACCTATTTCTGCTGCTAACTAGCAATGTTTGGTAAACAATGAAAAACCTAAATTAGCAGTTAAAGTAACAGATCTTATTATGTATGTTTATAGTTTACCTAAAAGAATAAATTCTATTATGGATTTTCCGCCCCCGAAATAGTCTGCCCCCGAAAAATGCTACGTTCCTCTGCTTTAAATATTACAATTCGGTGATCTATTTAGCAAGGTAATATTAGGGATGTAGTTATAAGGGACATATATTTATTGCCGCACACGAACACAAATAGGTAACAAACAGCAATAGACTATGAAATATCTGTAAAATTACCGAGAACTCTTTTACCACATTACCACATGTAAAATTGGCAAAACGTGTAGAAATCTCGAGTATTGTAAATTATTTTCTATCTCGACGGATCAATATATTTTCTTGGCCCTACACGAGGCCTATACGAGCCACTAAACCGTCCCCTTGATTAAACTACGGAGAACCATAAACTTTTATGTCTCTGATTGGCTATTTCATTGGCTGAGGCTCGTTTTTACTTATCTCGGCCGTACACGCTGAGCTAAGCTGTTCCACGATCATATAATATATTATACGGATGTATAACACTTGCCCGACTATGAATGTGCATAGTATACCTTTAGAACAAAAGTACGATAATAGTCTAATGAAATCGTCTTTGATCCAAAGTTTCCAATTCCAAAGATTTCTGATTATACGCGCTTATGTTTCAAAATATTATACGGTATTAATATACCTACAGTCATGTAAATATATTTATGAAAAGTATGTATGACTATACATTACATATATATGTTAATAACCGAAAGTACCTCACGTCTTCCGCCTCATGTTTTCTCCATCAACCAGGGTCGACAGTGAAAGAGTACAATCAAATATTTAGTATCCATAGGTTAAGACGTCGTATAAAAGAATGTAATGAATTTCATAGGAATACTAGCTACCCTCATTATAATATACTTAATAGAATAATCAATTCTAATAACCAATAAATTTATTTAGATTACGAATAATATGCTTATACAGCATTCGAGAAATATCTTAAAATATATTTATCCTGTTGATAATATACGGTATTTCTCCTGGCTTGATAAACAAATGTAAACTTATCCCCTCACCACCAGCAATGACATAAAACGAGAAGCTTATCGCCGGACGTCCCACGGGACTAGTGACCAGTTTATAAATGGGTAGAACTCCTGCAAGTGCCCAGTAAAATACAAGACATTTGCCAATACAGAAACATAGACAAATTTCTATAGGGAAGGTATTTTTGCCTTTAAAAGCAGTCTTATGTGATGATAAACAAATAGACAGTTATCACGTTACATCTAGTCACATTAATATGCAATTTTGCGAAAACATTTATTAATAATTAGGTTCTGATAACTAAATAAGTAATTATTGACCAATACGTAAGTAATCATTAACAATTACATAAGTAAGTATTGACAATTAGTCACGTAATTATTGACCACTACATACCTAAGTATTTATTGACCGTGATACAAGTAATTGTTGACCATTAAATAAGTAATTCCTTCGTTATAATATCTGAACCGGTGTACAGTATAGTGAAGCTGAATATTCCACAACTAAACCCGCGGATGTCGCGTCTGATTCCCGCTCTGAATCGAATAGACCGGAAATCGATTGAGTTTGGAGCCTCACTTCGGATTGTAGCCGAAATTTCATGGACGTAGTAACTATTGCAGAAAGCCATTTTAGTTTTTGAACAAAAAAGTTTACATTTTAGGGAAGTCAATTTTTTATATAAATTAATCTGTAATCGAGGGACGTAATGAAGAATGCTCCATGCCTGCCGTAGAGAGACTTGACGTTGTTATATTTTTAGATATATTATGCGATTATTTTTATCGTGTTTGAAAACGGAAATGTATTATTAAAGTTATCAGAAAAATATTAAAAACTACGAAATCCTTAAGACAGGAGTTTCACCCTGTTTAAAGGCTTTTGTATTATTTTTATTGCCGGATAGTTCATTAGCAGTAATCAACTTTAAAAATCGCAAAGGTGTTCTGGATTGAAAATGTTTTATACACTATCCCGAAATGTAAAAACAGATCTTAAATTACAATATGTAGAGATTGATAACAATAAAATGATAGAGAGAAATAATTCAATTAGGCTATTACCATTCACGAGAACGGACAGCACATACTCAAAAAAATATATACATCGAATAACATATATCCAACAAATATCTATCGAAACTGTGGATATTAATATTCGACATGTCAACTGTCACATCCAGAGGCGCCAAGTTGCGTCCGCGGCGAACGGAAATAACGCTCTTAATAGAATCGCCTCGGCTCGCAAGCGCGCTGACAACTGGCTAATCTATTTATGAGGAAACACGCCGATGTTTCGCTACGGCGGCCATTCGATTTGCATGTATACAACAACATGTGCAAGACTGATCACAAACTATATAGAAAATTGAGAGTAAATTTATTTTACGTGTCTTTTATGCTATTGACCCTAAGCACCTTCATAGTTTCAAAAGGTTTTGGATGAAGCCTAGAATTTATAGAGTAGGGGACGAGTAAAAGTAAGATTCAGCACCCGTTTGACTCTAACAATAAGAGTGATTTTTTTTTATAAGACATACAGACACGTATACGGGGTATGATATGGGTATGGTTATGATGTGGACAGGACGTAATAGCACACATTATAGGTGGCTTATATACGAGTATGTCTCGCAGTGGATTCAGACTGGTAGATTATGATGACTATATATACATAGAATATTTATTTATTTGCTCTTTGTTGTTTCAGACAATGGACGGGTTAAGTCCGCCTATTGACATTCTCTGCCTTTCAACCTTTATTGAATATGAGAGTTTTCGGCAGGCGTCGTAAAACAATAGAAGAATAAAATAAAATTAATGAAGTTCTAAGTATAAAAGTACGTATTATAAATATATAAAATATTTATTGCTAAAACTGTTTTGTTAAACATCTAACATGTTATAAGTCGATTGGACCTAAAATAAAACGTCTCTTAAAAATACGTTTCTAGAAACTTATTTTCTGTCCTAATTTTTGCTTATAAAATGAATGGATGGAATTGTTTTATTACGAAATAAAGTAGGTGAATCGGTGACAACACATTTTGTCTATGGACATGTGATCGTCTACATTGTAGATAGTAGACTCTACGACATTGGATGCAGTAGCCTTCAAAAACAACGGACAACTTTACAACTATTAATATAGTGCAGACCGCAATACTTCCCTCTACCACTTGTTTATCGTTGCAAATAAAATTGTAACCCGCAACTTGTAATACAAATGAGAACATTAATGATACACACGAGACTATTACCAAAAATTTACTTCCGCTGCGCGCGAAAAGAATTGCCGAAAAACAGTGAAAGTACGAAATGAAAACGCTATAATGCCCGTGATGAAATTATATCGAAGCTCTGTTTCTATATTGTAACAATTTCTTGTTTTTTGGCAAGCGTTTCCGAAGTATTCCAGCATCATTTCACGCTCAGTACATTCATTATTACCTAAATAATATATAAATACTGTATATAAAAGCGTTACCGTAAATAGTGTAATACTAAAAACATTTTAATATACCTGTGCACACACACATACAGACACACTATGTACACTGATAGTGACTTGTAGATGCTCGGATCTTTTAAAGTTGGTAGGTATTCTTATCTCTACTTTAATCAATTAATGTTTTCAGTGAATACAATCAATTATTCATAAGATGCGAGTAGTATTCGAATAGGAATTAAAATATGTAATAAATCAGAAGAGCAATGTAATGCATTAGATACCGCGACTACTTAACGTTTCCAAAATTCAGTTCGAAATTCGAACGTAACTGGCTTTCAAAGTTACCGCGATAACAACATCGCGTATCAAACTCGCTGCACCACTAAATCACAATTACACGGATTCTGAAAATTTTCGACCATAACTGAACATTATTTGCCTACGAGCCCGCTAATGCGGTTTACTTAGACATATGGTTGACTGGAAGTGATGTACACTTTATTATTATTATTAAAAACATCACGCCAGAACTTATTGACATTAAAGTACTAATTAATTGATTGACTGACATTTACTGATACTGTATAATTGAAACTGAAATTGAATTTGAAATATTGCAGTGTTTAATTTAATTTAATTTAATCTGGCTCAATCTTGTTCGAACGTCATTTACTGTTGCGAATAGCTACAAAAGGGTTTTTGATTGTTCTGTTGATATTTTTATCATTCTATATTATTACGCCGTGTTTGTGTACTTAAGTAATTAGTGTAATTGGTGTATAACCGTGCTAATTATTTCAAATAAATAAAATAAATAAATCAATGTTGGCAGAACGATCCGACCCGAACAGGACTGTGGCAATATGAGGGCAAATGGGATATAGTTTCATTAGTAACAATAATGAATTAATCACAATTTATAAGAATTGTTAACAGTAAAATAGAAATATATTAATATATTAATAAATTAATATAATATATTAATAATATTAGTAGTTGCAATCAGCGCTGTTAGCATTAGTTGTGTTAAAAGTTCCGTTTCTGATAAAAGTTGGTCACCTGGGTTTTGTTATTATTAAGAACTGAGATAATTACCTGTAGTGTACACATATCCTAACAATGAAAGTTGATAGGCTGGAGCACATTTTTTTTAAAAAACAATTGCTTCGCAGTATACATAAATGTAGCGCGCGTGTACACGTTGTACCACTTACAAATATTTCTATACATATTTTTTTACACTTAAATAAATTTCAATATACATTTTGTTATTATAAAATGATTGAAATGATGAATAGAACTAATAATATCATTAATTATATGAACTACAATAACAATATTATAACGTGTGTTTACAATGCTCTACCAACTATGCCTCATTTCAAATACACTTTTTCTGTTACCTGTCAGTTCAGCGTCCAAATATGACTAGCCGGAGACGTCTTTGAAACGTCTTTCAGCTATGTATGTATGTTAGACATTTTGTTTGCGTTTATAACATAAACACAGGAAACCTTTGTGTTCTTTCTATCTTTATATTGAAATTTATGAACAGACTCTGCAATAATTTAGTAACTACACACGTATCTCTGTTCTCATAGTTTTGTTAACTCTACAAGGTACAGTTATTGTTACTATTATGTATCTATGAAATGTACTTACATTAATTGAAATAAGAATAAATAGGAGATCCAATTAAAAATACAAAATTAATTTACATCACAAACAATATCAATTTTTACATGTACGCTGTACAAAAAAAGAAGAACAAAATATTTTAAATTAATATCATTCAATATAGAAACAATTTATAATCGGTACTAATCTGCAAAAACTTTTAACCAACTTTCACTTTTACCTGTACAAAAACATGCACCGGTCATTGAAAACTAGATTGGGATCAACAACCCTTTACATATAACATAAAAAAAATTCTATCATTATCAAGCCCTTTATCAACGTCAAAATTGTTTAAAATCCATACATTACAAATTTCAACCGCAGTCGCAACTCTTCCAGCGACTCTACAAAGCTATATCGGTACTTGTCTTCATTAACCGTACACTAACTAATGCGATTGCATTCACCGTAACTCAGGCCGATCGCTACACGAAAATCTTTGTGGCTGGCTCATTTTGGCCGAATTAGTAAGTTACTATCGCAAATTGGCTGAAGTTTCAGCCAGTGTTATGGTTATGACGTGTTAAAGAACCACTGTTCTTGACAGGTGTGTTTATTTCACGGTCTTGTTTTAAAATTGTACAGCTTATACTGGAAAATGTTATTTTGTGAGGATTTCGTATGTGTTATAAACAAGTGGTTGAATTGTTACAAATATAATATGTTTGAATATAATAATTAACTGGTGAAACGTGGGATTGTACTATGCTCCTCTGCCTACCTCTTCGGAAATTACAGGCGTGTTGTAAAGTTCTGTTTAAATATATTTATATTATACAGAATATTTATACGGTTATCAGCTTGTCAGAAAAAAAACCTTACGTTCTTTTAATAATATGAAAACATGCATTTGTGCTGAAAAAAACATAGAGTAGAGAATTATAGAGGTACACTCTTTGACATAAGAACCTCAAAAATTTTGCAATTTAAAGTTTAATAAATTACGATGGAATTCCGACCTCTTCTGTAGCACTAGAAAATTTAAAAAACATCAATACTCGACACTCGTCTCGTAATATTGAAACGAACGGAGAAGCTCGAGTTCATGGTACATTATCATTAAAATTCACTTCATTAGCTCGGTAACCGGTAGCGCGGTGTTTTAACGATACGTTATAGGTGCATGAGGGAAAATCGACTGTTCTTTCACTTGCAATGTTTTTACGGCGGTGAACGGCGCTTAATGTAGTGGACGAAATTATTCCTATAAAGAACGTCGTTTCGTGGACTTATGGTAATGCTTTGTTTGTCTTGCTATTAAATAAAAATGAATCTATACCTAAATCCTTATTTTATTTATTAGGATATTATATGCAAGAATTATGAATTGATTTGTGTAATATGTGGAATCATGTTGATGTTTTTTTTAATTTTTTATCTGTTACACGTGTCTTTGGATATGAAGTTTCTATTACAGATGTCTAGCATATTTTGTTTTGTTATGTTGATCTAACACATAACAAGTGTTTATGTTCTATATATTTTATTCAGTCTTTTACATTTTGATCTCCACAATTAAAGCCAACGCAAAGCAAAATCGAGGTTACCACAGTCCAGATACAATCCAGGCTGTGAATAATTAATAAACTCCAAATAGGAGCGACATTCGTAATTAAACGGATTATTTGCGTATACTAGATATAGAAACTCGGACACAGGGAATGTATGATTAGTTGTGGTTGCGATGTTTTGCCGGTCAGATCCTTGTTTGTTGTCTGAACTGAATACTAATCCACGGTGTACGGCCAGCGAACATATACATATGTATAAAAGGTTCATTCTTCTAAGTTTCCTGAAGATATACAAAAGATAAGTAAGTAATTACTAAGTAATGCAATAGTATTTAAGGGTACACAGTATTTAATCTAAAATGGTCCAAGGGTTATTAATGTAAAAATTGTGTGTCTCTGGAAATGTTGGACATTTGTAATATTTTTTTGCTTGAATTTTCCAAAACAAAGAATATTATGATTTTTTAATGGCGGTTATTAGGTACTATATATAAAATACACTAAAGGGATATGAAAATTGTATTAATGAAAATTATCGTCTTCATAAACATTGGAAAAATTACGAGCAATCATAGGAAAATCGCGTAGAGTAATTGAAGCCAATTTTTCGGCCAATCTAATTAGCACCGGAAACAAATAAAAGTACGAAAACTAGTTTAGGGCCAAATTACTAATTTTGGATATAATTATTTTCACATTCATACTCGTACATATATAATTTTATGTTCATACTCATGTTCATTCCACTGTTACGATTTCATTAAATTTTTCATGCATATATTTTTGTTATAAGTGAATTAAATTTTTGTCGCGTTTATCAATCAGATAAAGCAGGGTTCTCGTTTATATTTGACCTCTAAAGTTAAATCATCAAAACTTAACCCATAGATCGGACGTTTGAGCGTGCAAGGATCATAAAAAAATAATGTGACTGATATTAAAGACTTATGCGTTGAAGATATGGATGGCACCAGATTATGGATGTCCTTGAAGTCCTATCTATAATGATATCATTCGAAGTAAAGAATTCATTTTGGTTAGTAAGCACACCTTTTATCTGCACAATAAAATTGCATATATTCGGATAAGAAAGATCACGTAGCCCCAACTTCCTCTCTTACACCTACCTCATACCTAGATCCTTAATAAAAGCTTTTGCTAGTTCACCGGTCTCAGATGAAATATACGGGGTACGTTTAATACCGGCGGCTCAACTCGCGTCGCTAAGCGGTCTAGTATTCGAGACACGTAATGCGTAATGGACAGCGACGTGCACGCTGGCCGGGTGCAGTGGCCGAAATGGAGTTACCAGCTCCACGACCAGTTCCCATTGAGTTATGCTAGTTTCACGTGAATGAAAACGGATAAGATATACATTATAAAGTATATGACGAGTTATTTTTAATTCATGGCGAATGAAAACTGATTGTGGTATAGCGCCGCGTAATTAGGCACGGCTAAATGCCCTGCGGCTAAAAGCCGTGCCCTGCGATCTCCAACCCGCATGCCCAGCGTGGAGATTACGGACATAAACCCCCTTTTGCGGGAGGCCTATGTCCAGCAGTGGACTGAG
>DWEC01003771.1:0-10338 GCA_018245735.1 Microceris miodesmiata | reverse complement strand
TAGCGTGATGTTATATAGCCTTCCTCGATAAATGGGCTATCTTACACTAAAATATTTTTTATATTCGGAAATTCGGGCTTTCAATATTGAAGCTTTTTTAAATTTTATTCTCTGGTGTCATTTCTATTCATTCCACTTTAATAACATATTGATTTCTATTTCTATTAACTAACGGGCAAATTTGTAGGTATACAAGAAATATAAAGACGTGCGGCGACGCGCGAACTCCCGCCTAGCTCTCTAACAAAATGTTTAAATGTATTGTCAATTTTATGTATATAAATAGAACTCAATATTTTATTAGAGTGAAAGTATATGTCGCTTCGCTTACACTTAGTGCGGTTCGACCCTGTACTAGCGTGCATAGACCCTAACGATGGATGATAAAAATCCTTTCAACTCATTATCGCCAACGCACCTACTTTGTGTGTGATTACAGATGTTATCTTTTGGTGTTGGTTCCACATGCTATATGGCACATATTACAATTGAAACCGATCATTATCTAAACAGTGATAGCCGAGTAGTTAAGAATTCAGCCTCTCCCTCTGGAGTGCTGGGTTCAGATCCATAGCGCGCACCTCCTTACAAAAGTGCGTTTTAAATTTAAATATCAGTTGCTAACGGTGAAGGAAAACATCGTTAGGAAACCTGTGCACCTTAGAATTTATAAAAAATAATCCGAAAAGCGCGGCTTAAGCGGCTCGCGCTCAAAGGGGTTAGCACTGGCGTGGGAGAGACTGTGACCGCGATGACGCTTCCCGCGTGCGAACGATAGGGACGACGACGAATCTAGTGAGGGCCGAGGAGCGAAACGCACCTATACATAGTAGGCGGAGTGGAGGGGTGTTAGATTTTTTATTTCGTTACGGAATTTCTTGATTCGGTCGCCACGCTCAAAGCCAGCGATAAAAGCTATACAATAGTTTAAAAAAACGAAACCATGGGACACAGAACGTTTTCGGAACTGATTACGAGCAGTTCAACTAGCGATAAAAGGAAGTTATTTCTGCGAATACCAGCGATATATTGAGAGTAAATACATAGTTTATGCACTCAGAGACCATCTTTCATGCACCATCGTATACAGTACACTGCATCGTTTCCAGCCGCCAATCTACGTACCTATACGTACAATGTACGTACCTACACACACCTTTACGTGTTTGTAACAATATTTTCTAAAAAGAATTCGCATCACGGAGATTGTATATAAGGTGATTTGATTCCTACTGTATTTATTTGATAAGGGATTAAAAAATTACTTGACGGAATTTATAAAACAATAATTATTCAGTGCTACTTTTATTCAGTATATTTGGACAACAATTAGTATCGTAATTACAGAACAGCTGTGTATTCTATGCTTTATTTGCTGTCTAGGGGTAGTAATTATAAAAAATCAGGGTAATGTCAACATGCAATGTTCATGTTCAATAATCAATTATTAGTAGATATAATTTCTCATAGCAACCTGCATTCATCGTCAGAATTGACCACTGAGTAAGTTTAAAAACCCAATTAGAAAATCCAGTAGTACCCGACCCCGCATTCAAATCAAGGGCCTTGCGGTCACAGTCGCATTATCATCCTCTCGGCCAACGACGAGGCAGTCAAATAGTGCAAACTCCTTATAAAAACGACAGAATATTGTAGAGTTCTACCTTTAAAAGACAGAAATAACTAAGATTTAATTGCGGTAGGACCGCTGTCCTGTTTCTATTGCATACCGTCTTGATGAGAGTGTTTTAAAGAGCCATCCAGGACAAGACAATCTGGCTCTGTCCACAGGTGTATTCGTTACTCATTTATAGCTTAGCATTACTATAGTGGGTGGGTATAAGGGGTTCCAACCACCATCTCAGGAGCCCAAGCCAACCTCACCTGCACGTGGTGCACTCTGCTATAACAGACGAAGCTCTGGCGACCGGTTGATAGAGCAGCACGGCTAAATGTCCTGGCCGCCGACGGGCAGCAGCGTCGGCAATGCGAACAGCTGTGCCTCGCGATCTCCAACTTGCATAATAAGCATGGAGCTTACGGGCATTAAGCCTCTTTTGGGGGAGGCCTATGTCCAGCAGTGGATTGAGATAGGCTGATGATGATGATGATTACTATAGTCCTAGCGGAATAGTTATACATTAGGAAAGATGAATATTGCTTGTGATTTGGCGGCAACAATTTCTTTATGACGAACCTAAATATGTATATAAGTATATTTCCAACTTTACAATTAATGTTATAATCGTACTATTGGAATTTGTCCGCCATAGCACACAAAGACATTTAAATTTACTATATTATCTGCGTAATAAATTGCTCAAATTTAATATAACTGAACGTTATTTTTTACATAACAATTGAACACGATGGCGGGTATTTGTGTGAACGAAGTGTACTCTGCCAACGAGACACTCTAATTTATACTCTAAACAGGCCAGGTGCAAATAAATATGTGAAATACTCGCCGAAATTTATAATGTAAGACAAACTGTTTTGCACATAAGTTACAAATATGGAGCGCGCTGAGAGCACTACGTGGCTGCGCAGCGGCGCGCCTGCGCTGGTAGTGCGCCTGTTGCGCGTGGTCGGACTTGCGCCGCTGGTCTATGAGCCGCGCGGCGTGCGCATGTCACGCGCGCTCTCCATTTATGGAAAAGTACTAGTAACTGTCACAGGTACATTTATATTTTCAATTTTGTACACTTTTTCGTTACATTGCACTTATGCCTAATCTCTATTTACTTACACTCACGTCGGTTTACCAATATCTGATATTTCTGATGAAATTAGGCGAGTATTAGTCTCCTCTGCCACTTTACCATCAATATTTGCCTTGTAAAACTAATGTCGTGTAACACTAACAGACCTTTACGCCTAAATCTCCTCGAAGGGAAGGTAAAATACATATACTTTTATACGTCCCACCTTCGAATAGAAGTGGGCCTCTTGCCATATACCGGATACAAATCCAAGCTGGTACTGGGAAAATCATATTAGAAAAATCCAATAATACTTGTACTCGACCCGGGGAGCGAACCCTGGACCTCTCAATCGGTAGTCACACTTGCAACTACTAGACCAACAAGACAGTTATTATATATTTGTTCAATTTATTACTTTGAAGGCATGGCTACGATCACAACCAAGGTGCTGGATGCTATTAGCAATGACCAGCTCCCAGGGATGAGTACTCCAATGGTGATCGTTGTACGGATATTGCAATACTTCGCCGTACTCTCTATCTCATTGGTCGGAGTTTTCTTTTCATCTCATCGCACTGAAGCGTGGATTGCTAACGTGAAAAAGATAGAGATGGTAATTTCTGCAAAAATAAAAATTATCCACCCTATTTTTTTTAATTCGGAACACAAAATTTCGGGAAACTAATTTTGTACGAAATTGCATTAAATATATAAAACCATTTATTTATTGACAAATGTAGTAATGAATAGTTTTATAAGTGTTATTTAAATTTTATTCATAAATTATTAATTTACCATTACCTATATTAAGTAGGATGAATTCCCACCGACTAATTGGTTATAATTCTTGTGAAGGCACGTACAATATAATATCCTGGTTTTTACCTGGTTACCAATTCATCATCATCAACAGCTTACTCACGTTCATTGCTGAACGTAGGCGTTTCCAATAACCCGCAACTGAGCTCGATCTTCAGTTCTTCGCATCCAATTTAGCTTCAGTCGCGTGTTCTATATTCAATAGTATAAGCTCCACATCGGTGTGATGGACACCACTTCAAAGAACGGACCTGATAAGTATTCTCAGAGAAACGTAAAAATTAAAGTTTGTATATGTATGTATATTTTGTTCCAGATAAAAACTCAGCTCGGCAATCAGAACTATTCACACACAACCAAGAGAATAGAACTCGGACTGGTTGTTGCTACAATAATTGTCTTAATTATATTAAACGCGGGTATGGACTACAGCAAATTTATTTGTAGTGCATATCTGATATAATTGTAGTTCACGTGGTACATAATTTAACCTGGATATTACAAAATGACGCAGATAATTGATATGTTTAAAAATGTACCTAATGCTCCGAACCACTGCAAAAAATCTGAAGATAGAAAAATCCAGTAGTACCGAACCCAAGGCACCTCGATCGGTAGTCGCTTTTGCAACCACTCGATCAACGGGACAGATATTAAATGTGTTGTGGACATATTATGTATGTACAAAACACATACATACACACGCACACATATGTTTTCTTAGGGAAGAATTCTAGTCTGTTGGGAGACAAGTAGACAACCAGATGAACTAAACAGAAATGATTTACAGAAGTAGGCCACAGACCAGCGCGCCAACTTTTTTGTAAAAGAATCCTAGTTTTAATGTCTAATATTATTTTCAGTGAATTTTACGGCCATATACTCTGCAGTTACATTAATGTTTGATAAAATTATTGAGATGCAATTGATATTAACATACTGGTATATAGCATCAGTGTTATCGAGTTTCAACAATTCACTAGAGGAATTAGTGTCCATTCTTGAAGGCCAGGATCACGGAGGTATATTGTGAGACCGGCAATCTTTACCATAAAACATTCAAATTAATGATTTTTAAAAATCTCATCGCACATTTCATTTGTTGCATGCTACCGTGAGAGTAAACACTATATTAAAATGGTATAGAGTTTAAACGAGTAGACCAGATTAGTAGGGTTTCGAGAATCAAGCCAAGTGTTTGAAAGACAATAGTCTTTTTTGAATTGTTATTATTCTTTAATGAAAAGCCTCGGGTCATAAGAAGAGGGTGATGCTAATTGGAAAAGATGGGAAAAATGGGTTAACTTTAGGTTTGCGATTTGTTTTTTTTATTGTAGAAGTCAATTTTCAAGGTAATTCAGTAACCATTGCTAATAACACATTTCCAAGTGAAATGGTAGTTTCGCCGAGATCAGTAAACCACGTAATTGACATGATGGGAATGTCGCTCTTTGTAAATCCTCAATCAAGCAACAGGTTAGAGTGTGTTCCACACCGACGCCCGTTGCAGAACGAGACCCGATCCCACAAGCGGAACACAAAAGGATTTCTTTTACGCCCAACAAAGATCGGTATTGTATATTTATTTTACTTAACATTAAATTAGCAATATCATAATTATACCCTTTTATCATATAGAACAAGTATTATTTGCAGATTACTTAATATGTTCGCTTAAAAAAACAATTTAAAATTCAAGATCTCCATTCAAAGGCTGTGTAAATATCTTCCGAAACAATTTACTTTTTGCGTAAACGAGCATATAGATACACAGATGATGTGTTGCCGCCCTTGAACATTCGCATTTTATCTCAAACGGGACCTTAGAAAAGATTAAATTAGTATAAATATAGTCCAGTTAACTTAAAAAAGTATAACTGTAAATTTACTAATATTTCATTGCATTCGACTAGACGTTGATTAAATATTTTTGCCACTCTTGAGGACTGAGATAATTGCTTCTAATATATCCTTGTTATCACCAACATACCAACCACATAAAATATAAAATACTATTCATATTATTTTCAAAGAACTATTAAAATTGTAGCTTGTTCCGAAACATCTATAATGCGAAGACAGCACATGAAAATTCGTCAACTGAATATTATTTACACGGACATATATGAGGTGGTGGACACCACGAACAAAGGCGTAGACAGCGTCATGGTGTGTCTGACCATTTTGAACTGTACGATACAAATAATTGCGACTCTGCAGCGCATCATCATCATACTGCGTAAGTTAGTGAAATTATCATTCCAATCGCCCACGCGCTTAAAGCTGAATGGATTCAGAATCAGAGCTTAGGAAAATCCAACATTCAGTGAGGGTAAAGCGCTAAATTGATTATATTAAACACGTTAGTTAAAATCAGAAACATTCGTTTCAAAAAACAATATTTAATTGAATACATTTGCTCTTACTGTAATTGCTTTAATTAAATTATTGTTACATAAGTTTACAATTAACTATAAATACATACAATTTGTAGAAACGCCGCCATTTTACTTTGTTGACGTGCTCATCCAAGTTGTGTGGCTTGTGTTTCATTTCACCAACATCAATATGCTAATCGCTCCTGGGCACCGCATCATTGAAACGGTAACTGGTTATATTATTTCATACTGTAAAACGAATTCAATACAATTACTAATATACATTATGAAACTAAGCAGAATTAATGAAAATATACCCAATTCCATTAGTCTGTAGAAACTTGGAAAAATCTATTTTTCCAGACATGAAATCTCGATCGATTTCAGCCCTCGTGCAACCACAACGGGTATACAAATATTGATTGTTTAATAGAAGTAGATATACAAGGCGAACATATAAATGATGTCTGTGTTCCAAGGTAGCATTATTTATTTACTTTACTATATTTAATAAAACCAAGTTGTGTTTATTAGCACGAGCAAATACGATGCCACGTCATCAAACTCATTGGACAGGCGCATCTGTACAGTGACGAAGATTCCGGGGAACTACAAAAGCTGTTTATAACAGTGATCCTCACGAAGCCAACATTTTCTCCGCTCGGCATGTGCACGCTCTCCAGAAGATTTCTTCTGTCTGTTAGTAACTTTTATTATTCTGTTAATAATTGTTTTATAAATAATTCAATCATCATCATCAGCCTATTCCCGTCCACTGCTGGACATAGGCCTCTCCAATGGGACGCCACTGAGCAATAATAATAATAATATTACACTGAATAATACCCTATTTGTCTACTACGAGTATATAAGTAAAATTATACAGGCGTACCGCTATGCGCGCATCACTCAAAAACGATAGAGACCTATCATTCTTTTTGTTTTTACTTTTTAATCTCTTGGTTAACATTTATGTTAAGAAATAATCTTCTCTGTACATGAAATATATTGTTAATAACATTAATAACGCAGACGCAGTCGCAGGTGTCAGCTTATTATTTAATTTAATTATAGTTCTACATAACATGTAGGGTGAGGCCTTTCGCTCAAGTAGAGAGTTATTCCGGATGACCTATATTACAGAGGAAGTACAACAACCTCAACAATTTGACGGAAATATAGACAGAGAAATAAGCCTAAAATCTACCATAATGTGCTACTGTTTAAGATAAGGCTATTTCAATTACACGATGTAAATTATCTGACTGGAATATCGAAATATAATCTATATGTATTATAATATACCTATAGTTAACATGACATAACATAAGATGACTTTTATATTTTCCTAAAAGGGTAAGCAGATAAGTGTAGTGTAGTCCCATGACTTACCAATTACGTTATACTTCCCAGTTTCCCACCATGAAATAGAGGGTGAGCCTATTACCATACACCGGGTACTAAGCTCCGAGCTTCTACAAAGAATTTCAAATTAGAAAAACCCATGCTTACCACCTATTTCATTGTAGAACTTAACTCTTGAAATATGAGAATGTACTACACTCCTCTCCCTACTTCTTCTGGGATCACAGGCGTTTTATCTCACAGCGTTTGGTTTGTTACAGATCATTGGTGTTATAACAACGTATCTGGTGATCTTGGAACAATTTCGATCGGCTAAATAATTTTTGTATTATCAGCGATGCATATCTACTGATACTATTTAACTCCTGAGCTTTTAATGTTTTTGATTCGTTCATGATATCGCTTGATGTATTGTAAATGTTTCAGACTCAGAATATGCTTTTGGTGATGTTGCTTTATAAGTTCACGTGTGTTTACTTACATTGTTTAAACAACTTTTTCGTGTCGTATGTCCGTAAAATATCCGGGTCAGGGCGAAGATAGAGTACATCTCCCGAACCCTTGCCGGGATACCAGGGTGTAACAGACGACTAAAGCCGGCGCCGCTCGATTACGAATGCGTCTACTAAACGCATGTTAACCTCACAGATATAAGAATTTCATCAATAATTTATAAAATACTTACCGGCCGTCGCATAATACAAACATATCAAAATATTCATCTAATAATACTCACACACTGAAAAACGAATTGACAAGTATTTAGATGTTGACAAACTTGACAAATGTTTAAATAGCATCGAAGAACACAAAAAATAAAACCAAATCACCGATAACACAATTAGTCCATTGAAATGTTACATTTTTAGGCCTCACCTTGCGTTTTTTAGAGGACGCAATTTTATTTTTTTGAAGTGTAGGGGGGGGGTCAGTGTAAAGCTAAAACCAAGTTTGTGGGGTCGCCACCCTTGTCCCATGGCCGCCATCTTGAAATTAGGGGTTAAATAGCAAGTAGAACGACCGTAGAATTAAAATTAAACATCAAAATTGAATATCTAAGCTAATATAAAACACATATCGGCAAGTGTTGTGGTTATGCAGCTGAAACTGTATCAAGGATACAAAGATACAAGTGAATTTTACTCAGATGTTCCATAACATTTCAGTGTGTACATTAAATAAAATAAATACATACATATCTTCACTCCAAGTCCCTTACAATAAAATCGACATTACAAGTAATGAAAAGTAGATATTGGCATGAAGCATTAAATCGGCCCATTTAAACCTATTTTGTTATAACATTTACGGTGGAAAACCTTCAGAAGATACCCGATACGGTACCTTGGGAAGGACACTGCTTGTTTGGGACTCTCCCCACTAAAACCCCTCAGTAGCCTTGCCCGGCGCCAATAAGATGGCTCCGGGATATAGGTGGAAGAAGTCGGTATCATCCTAGCACAAAGGACCTTCTAGCATACGGGCCCTACAACCGGAAGGGACATATTGCCACTTCCTATGCCCTCCGATTTTCACGACGATATTGGGCCACACATAGTGTCGTCCTCCCAAGATCGCCTCCTGAACGCTTCGAGCTCCCACTCTAGTCGCTCGCAACGCCCAAATAAAGAAAAGTAGGTATATAGGTACATTTAGATACTAAAAAAACAGTTCTAGTTAAATAAAACCTTTAATTAATTATTATTATTAAAACTAGTATATAATTTACTATGCTTATATACAACATATGATTTACTTTTTCTTCTTGTATATGTACTCCTTTATGTAGAAGTCCGAGAACAGGAACAATATGAAGATGTTGTGGGGCAGGAACACGAAGGAGACCCACTTGGGGTAGCCGCACGACTGCTCGAATATCACGTGGCCAAAGTGCAAGATCAGTATCACGAACTGCAACTGTGAACAGATGTGAATAGCATAAATCATTTATTTTAATATAATTAAACCTCTCCTAAGGGTTTTTTGCCCAAATTATGGGCTAATTTGTACAACTTTTGTAGTCCATCATAACAACAGGAAGGATTCTTACCAAGAGATTTCTTTGGTTTCTAATTTTTTAAAACACTATTGGCAAATTGACGGAATAACATAAATTAAAATCCGAAAAATAGCGTGAACGGTGTTGGAATATTGATATTACTGGTTTGTCAGTTATTATTTTTAGTATTGATGCAGCAAACTAAGAAATCACTTACGATTTGCAACTGCGTGATATATTTCTTCCACCACTGCCGGACCCACTGCGGCCGCACGATGGAGATCAGGTAGTACGAGTACATCACCGCGTGCACCATGGAATTGATGAAGCCCAGCATTATACCGTGGCCACCTGCAACAAAATGTCTCCGTACTCATATAACCTTAATGTGACTGGAATAACTGGCCGCCCCTCTCTCGCTTGACGAACTATTAACTGACATATAATTTTTTTTTATTTGTCAATTCAAATATGATAATATACGTTGTCTTGGTTTGATATTTTATAGCCTACAATTATATTTTTTTCTATCTCATGCTATAATAAATAGGAATAATAATGTATTTAAATGTAATATAGTCATCCTATTCGTCTAATTCTATTAAGACACTAATGTAGTTACATGTACTATATGAGGCCGAACACTTTATGCATTAAATCGGGATTGGGCAATGTACGATCCTTATAATGACGCGATGTTTTGAAGGAAGTGTAATGGGCGAAGGAAATCATAGTCCGCATTCCTCACCTTGCGTTGTATTCGTGCATATCAAGTTTGCAGTCAGCTAGCCAGGTAATAAACGTTTCTCTTTTAACATATGTACGAGTATTGGTCAACTAGAAGATATAAACCAATTTTGTGGTCAACATATTGCGTTTCATAAACTCAGCAAAGAATACTTATACAGAAACTTTGTTCTTCTGTCAGATGAAATATTTTAAAAAGCGAGTACTATATTGCTTTCAGTTGAAAGATATTTTTATATAGTCCTATAATTTTTTTTTCAACCCATTACAATTCCACTGTTGGAATACGGGTCTCCTCTCATATTAAGAGGGTTAAGGCCATAGT
>DWEC01003770.1:0-10339 GCA_018245735.1 Microceris miodesmiata | reverse complement strand
CATCACGCCTGTAATCCTCGAAGGGATAAGCACAGAAGTGTAGTACACTCTCACGTTCCACCATTTACGTTTACGTCCTATGGAATAGATGGTGAGTCTATTGCCATAAACCAGCTACGGATCCAGATTCTGAGTCACTACTGGAAATTCTAAATTAGAAAATCTAATTTACCCGACCCGGGATTTGGACCCAGAACCTCCTTTTCGGTAGTCACGCACGCAACCACTCGCCCACGAGGCAGTCAAAATTAAATTAAGGTTTATTCGACTTAAGATCTAATAACGTACGCTTTTGGTTTCAAAGACGACAAAATTAAAATCATATTAAAATCATATAATAGTATGTAACTACGCAAATATTCTTACGGGATTGATAGAGTGCACCAAGTGTCATATATCTATCCTTAATCCTAAATGTAAACCTTAAATTAGCATCTATCCCTAATCTTATATATAAATTTATAATTATCTTAAAACTTTAACATACGCAGAATAGGATACATTACTATGTCGTGTGCGAACACAAATACTGGAGTTTTGGACAATTCGATTCGTCCGCGGCTCATAACGCAATCGGATTAATCAATGGCGCCATTATAGTGCAGTTGGTGCTGTGGACGATCGATACGATTATTGTATGCTGTTCTCGTTACCGTGAGGTGAGATCGTCGTTAAATGAAACGGGTATACATCAATTTATAAGAAATATACTCACATGTGGGGGTTTTGATATGAAATGCAGAAGAATTATTATGATAATATCACGCCTGATCCTTTATTGACTTGGTAGAGAGCGCTAGTGTCAATCCCAAGTCAATGTATCTCTACCCTTATCGGACCTGCCGTACTTCTTCCATTCGTATCAATCCCTATACACGAACGCTGATTTATTTTATTTTTACACTAATTATGTAAAGGAATATCTCATTTTTATGCTATCTCATAATTAAAGAGTCCTTCTGTAACATTGATACAAATAAATATGACGTTATGTAAAGAAATTCGAGTGGACACGAATAAACGCAACCATGACAAAACTATTATCTGTTGGAAAGGAATAATGCACGTCGATTTACATATGTGTGCCTCGTGTGTGTGTTGGTTGTAAGAGGTGTCGCCGTCGGGCACATGTGCCAGCTGAAGTGAGTAGGAAAGTGTAGCTTCCAAAGTTTTCATCCGGCGAACACTGGCAACTTGTTGACGACTTTTAAAACGACCCCATGTTTGCGTACGTGTGAAAATACAGGTGTTCTAAATTCAAAAGGAAAGAATGTTCGACAATTGATGTCCTAGTAGGTAAAAGTATTCTTAGACTTTATTTTGTAATAATGATAGGAATTTTACTCGAAAAACAATTTTCTCTATTGTAACTAAATTATAGGTGTTTAATTACTAGAAGATGTTTATTAGGATTTTTGTCGTTTTTCGATCAGTGTCAACGGTCGACTACGGTGTGTAGTAATAATAAAGGTAGTATAGTGTGTAATAATAATAATAACAATGGTAGTATGTAGTCAAGTCAAGTCGATAGTCAAGTCAGTTTTGAGTCTCCAAAAACATGGTGTCTACACCGATCTGTAAACGCTCAATCCCGACTGCTTAGTGAACTATCGGACGTAGCTGATTTAAGTACAAAGAGCGACACATAGTCGGCTCTAGAAAATCTCCAGGTTGCTGTAAACGTATTCTCTTTATTTACAAAGTCTTAAACACACTGTGCATTCCCAGTGCCTGTCAAATTCGTCCCGGTACGTACCCGTGGTACTCGCGTAATCGGATT
Organism: Microceris miodesmiata; assembly: GCA_018245735.1. Classification (NCBI taxonomy): domain Eukaryota; kingdom Metazoa; phylum Arthropoda; class Insecta; order Lepidoptera; family Hesperiidae; genus Microceris; species Microceris miodesmiata. The sequence continues at coordinate 8,559 of DWEC01003770.1, read as the reverse complement.
TCGTACAACCTGTCCGTACGTGAAATCCTCTTAAACAATACTCACATTGTCGCCTCTATTGTGTACGAAATAAGATTCAATATACCTACTAATAGGATTTCGCTCTGATGTTGTCTTTACAAACTGTTAACATTATAAACGACCTTATGTTTTAAGGTGGAGAGTTTAAATTACTTTGCCAAACTTGGGACATTTTCAAACGACGTTGACACGTTTTAACGGGTTTTTTCTAGTCTTTTTATAGTTTAATAAAGAATCGACGTTAGGCAAAACCTGACATAAGTTTTAAAGTAAGTAAATGAGTGATTACTTTTACTCAAGGAACTTTTCACAAAAGGTGTTTAGTACCCTAAGATGGCAATTATTTTTATTACATTTCGGACCAGCCCTTGCTATGTGAATGATTTTGAACTGTACAAAAAGATTAAAATTGACAATGACAGTAATAATATCGATTCTTAAAATGTAAAAATTTATGGTGATGGTATAACAATTTTAATTACACTATATATTTCCACTATAATTCTTGTATGTCCTCGCAATTTTATAATTTAACTTGTGATTGTACATATTAAACGCGGCCTTTTTTTACTTATCATACTGAGTGTATGGAGATTTTTTTTTCACTTACTGTCTGCTCAGATTGTAATTCATTTGCTTTGTTTTATAATCAATTGTAATTTTTTTTTATTGCTTTCAGGTAAGTCTCGCGAACGCGTTGTCTATAGATGAAAACAACCGTTTTGCAATTCCATACTGTAAGTACTATAATATTAGGACCGGAAATACTAACATGACCTATAGACAGATAGGAATTCTTTACTGGTATAACTTTGGTTGAAACACTTTTTTCTCCCACTGTTGCGCACGGGCCTTCTTTCCAACTGCGGGATACCTCGAGCATACTCCACTATGTGGCCTCAGTGCCTCAGCTGCCTAGCCTAAGTTGACGGAGTTACCAATTACTTGGTAACACATTCGATGGAAGTGATTAAGGCTCCCTGAATGCTTTGGTTATTAGAATAACCGTTTGGATCTACTAGGCTTTTACTCCTGTGTCATTAGTTAACTGGTCTCCACGACACAGAAGTTTATGGGTGTTGCTAGAATTTTCCAACAACATATAATGATGACGAACAACTATGAAAATAATAGCGGTAAATCAAAAATTCGGTCCAGCCTGTGGACGTCAAATAGGAATTTTAAATTAAAATTGAATCTGTCCAGTCATCTAAATTATTAGTATTAAATTTTTTTCGTAACGATTGGTACGTATCCGTGAGAGAATTGAGGATAACAAGATTTTTCCAATAGAATATCTTTCATTAAATCACCCCAAAACAAATATTGTTTAATAATTACTGCATGCATAGTAGATATTTAGTGATTGCAATACTTTAGTATGGAAGCCGCAGTTGCAGGGATATTGAAATTGTAAATTACAGTACAATGGTATATTTTTGTACTGTAGGTACGTCTAGTTCTCGCCTGCGACTTGTAGTTTTTGGGGATTTTCGTATAGATAGATATAGGTTAGCACTAATAATGCTAATTCTATTCAATGTGACAGTCATTTAATTCATCTTCATCATCATCAACTCTTCCTGTTGTTCCACTATTGTATGACAAATGTAGCTTGACAGTCAGAAGCCTTCGCGAGTAGAACGCCCGTTGTCTAAGTTAACAAAACTGAATTAAAAATATTCAATAAAACGTCTCAGTAATATATTGATGACGATCTTGTTCCTGACGCATCCTCTTGCTATTATTATCGCCACAATATCTACCGCAAAATTACTAAGTATATTTTAGCGATGTTTGGATCAAAACAATACACTTGATCCAAAAATATCCAAACTACGTAAGCAATTAAATCGATGATCCGCTCGGAAAAAATACGGCAATTAATCAAGGCCCGATTAAACTGTGATGTCGCGTCCTGATCGACGTACGATTAATTATCCAAGAGCATTTTTAACGCCGGAGCGACGACACCCTCGTCTGGTCTGCTGTCATCGATCGATGGTAACATCGTTGACGGTTTTTTCTTTCTTTCTTTTTGTCTCCTCTAGTACTTGTCATTTCCCATCGGCTTGCGCCGTCGCCTCGTGACATTTTGCGATGTTATAAATATACACATAAGCGTTTCCGATTGATATGGAGCTAGTTAAAAATAATTTTCCAATTTAATTATTTTTTATATCTAAGATTACGAGTATCTTATCTCGATAAAATCCAAGTGTCAAATTATATGTTTGACGCCTTTTTAATATTTCTAATTTTTTACCTAAATATGATCGTTGCTAATTTCATGTTTCTCTGCTGGATTCGTTTTCCTTCTCTCTATTGTAAGAAGCTTAAAGAAGAATATTCCATTCTGGGTAACCTACAGCGCACTCACTGGATTTAACGAACATTGCTTAGTGATGATAAACTTGCAGATTAGTTCGAGCATTTGCTCTTGCGAATGACACTTGCGAATTGAGCCAGATTTCATACAACGCAAAATCACCCCTGTATATCTCCGAAATGGTAGGCAGTGGAATCTAGTACACTCCCACGTTTCACCAGTTACTTTTACGTCCAGCTATTTCCACAGTGACCTTAGAGATAGGTTTTGATACACCGATGTATATTTAGAATAACATGTAAGATAACAATCATAACTTTGTGGGGTTAGTACGTAATTGCAAAAACGCGAGTAGATAAAAATTAACCTTTCATCTGTCCCATAATCTCCCCTCCCTCCCGTCTAACCTCGTGTTTCCGGGTGAAGAATAATTTCCGGTGGCATCACCACCACTCGTTTCGCAGCTTCCGGGCGTCGGCAACGCTATTTCTGCTCACGAAACGATTTTCGAAGTTAATTACTAAAGGTTTCTATTTTATACCAATGTTTGAATTTTTTTTCTCAACACCCAAACGCCCAGGTAAAATAATAAGTTTAATGACTGTGGTTCAGTCCAAATATGTATTTTAAGCATTCTATTAAAATATTCAGAGATGGCGATGCAAGCAAAATTCTAATATAATTTTCTGATATCAGTATTGAAGTGCTCATACCTGCAGCATCTCGTATATAAAGTAAATCCCAAAGCATCTGGAATGTAGCTACAATCCCCAATCGAGGTCAATATTGCTGACGCATCATAGCTACCTCTGTAATTGTATATATCGCTATTGTTAGTGATTGTATCGTTTGTAGCTGTTTTGTTTTATAGGCTATAACATACACAGTAAACTACTAGCCAGACAAGCTCGCTAATCGGGTATCTTTAACAAATTTATGTGGTTTTCTTACCGTGCTGTTTCCAAATCGCCCAATAAACTCCACGTCAATAACAATTTGTCATTTAATTCAACTTTGCTTTTTATCGCCACCTTGACTATTCGTTCCCGCCGGTGGCCACAATGGGCGTAAATATTTTATGTACCATAAAATTCTACACGTACAGCCTATTTTATTATTGCATCTCGACTCATATATTTTCCGCTGATATTTATAACTTCGCTAGTTCCCAACGCGTCTTATTTAGGGCGGAAATCGGGTCGGTGTTGCCATTTCTTGCGCTTCGTGGAATTGTATTATTTTATGGGCAATACGTTAGTCTAAGTTAATTATATGTTCCTTGTCGTGGTCACGTCTGCACGTCGAACTGTACAGTCTATTTCGTGAAATCTGTTATATATTAATATTACAATTTATTTATTATGTTCACCACTTCAATTAGCATAATAACAGTATCATTTGCTATTTATGTCGTCGTCATTTTCATCACAATCAACATCTACCATTTTACCTTTCTACAGTTCGACACGCGCTTCCTCTCAAAATGTAAAAGATTCAGTCTTTCGCGGTGAGGGAGTGAAAGGCTGATATATAAATTTAATCTACTAGGCGGCACTGCTATTTCGTTACGTTTGTAATATAACAGATATTAACTACCGTCAAAGGCCTCGGAAGGTATTAGAATAACTCCCGGTCGTCTACTTTGGGTACTTACTAGATATCTCTACCGATCCGATGGATTCGATCATGAAAGAAGTTGAAATAAGACATTCTCAATAAAGGCATAATCGAAGTCTAAATTATATGCCGGTGCCAGGCAGTGAGTTAAAGTATTGCAGTCGAATGAATTATATTTTTGAAGAAATATATTACATTTTGGATTTACCTTTACTCCTTTCGTAACTACAAAAGACTTATGCAATCCAAATATGAAATTTTTCACATTTTTGTCAGATTATTGTGGGTAGTTAACCAAAATAAAGAGTAACAAGTGTCATAAGGGTACAAGTAAATTAAACTTAATTTAAACGGCCATGGCAATGCAAATGAAGTAAAAATCGTATTAAAAAATCGTTTACCCTAGACAAAGGTTCCTTAGCATTTGTCCAACCTTCATAAAATCGAATATGATCAAACAATACCCTCCTTAATCACCCGATCAAACTGTACGATATTTCTTTATATCCACCCTCTTTTTATATAAAAATCAATTACTTTATCTAAACATTCCCTTGTGTCGTTGAAAAATCTCATTTAAATGTAACAAGATACAAAATGCCTCACAGCAGCGTATTTAGTTTTTAATTCAGTCCTAGGCAAATTACCAACGAAGTAATAAAAAAAAACATTTATGTGTTTGTCATAAATGTTCGCATGAAGATGAATTTCATTTTGATTAATTTTATTTGTTGTTGGGTTAGCCCTGACATAAAACATTGCGTATACGATCTTAAGTAAATGTGTATTTTGAATAAGCTTCCTAAGCTTGAATAAGCTTTAGCTGTTACAAATTACAGGTAATCAGAGAATACTTTATGACATAGTTCACCCAACAACACCTATAAATGTCTTTATTATCTATTCAACGGCATAGACGTTTGGTACTTCTTATTAAATCGAAGGAATGAGTAGGACCATCTTAACCATTGAGGACTGTTAAAGTTATTTTTCTCCCCACAAAACCGGATAACACTGGAACTGGAGTGTTCTTTACCGACAGCAAATGCAATTTCAAGTGCAATTGCCATTACAAATTTGTGTGCCAGTTAGATATCAAACTGATGCTTCTGCCATTATGTGTATTTTAAGGGGAAGTTTTTGTTTAAAAATGCAAAGGTAATCTATTGTTTCGCTCGCCTTTGCATGTATGCAACCAATTTAAAATGAACGGTTCGCATCAAGAATTCACGAAATGGTAACATTAACTTTCTTTTTATTATTCGTTTTCTGTTTCTTTTGCGCGGTAATGTAATGTTACCCTTGCCATCCCTTCCATTTATATAGAAAAAGAGATTCTGAGATAAAGGTCCAATTTTAATAAAAGTTCTGTTTATGCACACTTTGACTATGGAGTGCTTTTATCAGATCCTTTTAGATGTAATTACGATTTAGACCTAAATATAAGTATGTCCCAAAGTTATAAGTTACAGTTACTTATAAATTTTACTAGGTACAATATATATGTACGTGCTTTGGAGAAAAGTTTTGTATGCCGATTATGCTACCGAAAATATTTTAAGAAGAATGTATTACTGACTACTGTGTGTGTTTCTAATATTGTAATTCACCATGTAGATGAAAACAATCCCAGTGCTAGCTTAATTTGTAATACAAATGGATATTGGCGCCCAACGTGGTGCCGTCGCCATATTGCTTTCGGCGGACATTATTGCAAGTTTAGGCGACGTCAAATGGACTCCCCTTGTAATTGTATATCGGAATCACGGTAAATATTCCTTACAACCGGAAATGATCTTATTCTTCCATCCTTGCCTCTCCCACAATGTACCTATATTTATTACTCTCTGTATACTGTAAGGATATATTTCTACATTTAATTAAATTTTACATTGTGTACCTGTTCTAATGCTCTTTGTGTTATGTTGTTACGTAAATTGAATCTCTATACCTTTGCTTTAGGAGAGTACGTTGCAATAAAGGCAGACAAACGTGATTGTATGGCACCAATTGTTTTCAATGTGCGCCGTTACGTTTTGTTACGTTTTCCAATCAGGTATAACAAAATGATGTATTGTTCTTCTGTACGATTTTGTCATTAGTTTCAGACTTTTTTCTCCTATTATTTACATTGTTGTTAACATCTATGTCTCCTAAATTATCAAATAAAACCAAGTAATCATGTTAAAAGCTAAGTTTATATTATTTTGGAAGTACCGAAGTCATGTTACAATGTTAGAATATAATGAAGAACAAATTAAAATATAAAATCTTTGCTTCACATTTTTCCGTACCGTTTTCTAAGTATTATATATTACATTATTCTTTTTGCCTGTTGCTAGGCTATGGTCATGTTTTAACGAATTTATACTAAAACAACAGATACAAAACCATTTAAGTCTTGTTTTGATACGAAAACGTTCCATACATAGCTAACAATATAGCAATTGCCGTTTAAATTAATCCCTTATGCACAACTGTCCAACAATATTATGATATTAGCGATAGGGATTTAGTTAGCCGAGTAGCGAATCACGATCGTCTTAACTAACCCTGAACATTAGTTAGATCGAGTTAGTTCGACGCTTATGGCTCATGAGAGCGAATTATGCAATTGAATAGATATAATGCAGACGGAGATACAGGCTGCATCATAACGCGTTATAGCTGTGAGACATGCTGCTATTTAACAGATATTAAATACCGTCAAATATTTCTTACCAAACATTTTGAAGGTAGTTCGATATTTTTTCGTACAATTTATTGAAACAGTATACATGTAGGTATATCTATTTCGTTGCTATTTAAATATATTATCTATGCTCTTCTAAAGTGTCCTTTAAACATTTTCATTTAACCATCAATTGTGTGTTTTCATGTTCTCAGTTTTATTTTAAGGAAGTCATGCGAGTTCTTTTGTTTTATTTTTGTTACTTTATTATCATTTTTGACGCCTAATAACTAAATGACATGTTGCGTTATATCATTATTTTTGTCACATCAATTTGTAGGCCTTTTCATTCTTTCCGGGCCGCGTGTGGCGTCAGCGCCTGTTCAAGTGTCACGGCACGTGACTAATATGCTACGTGACTTTGGGTTTAGTTACGTCAATATTTTTATTATAAGCATTATTATTTAAATTACAATGGTCAATAGCTGTGACTAAAGTGTAAAGAAGATTGGATGTTTTTTTTTGTTAAACTTATAGAGGTTATGATTCCTACCTAGTGACCCCCTCATTTGTCACCTTAAAATGTATTCACCCATATTGACTTCAATATGGGTCTTCAATTTCTACGTTTCCTCTCAAAATTATGGTAATAACTTTATTAACATAATTTTGAGAGGAAACGTAGAAATTGCCATCGAAGAATCTAGAAGGAACTCACTGTACAACGAGTAGTCGAAAACAGAGGTAAAAAGCAGGTCTATTGTTTACAATACATTTTTGTATGATACATTGACTTAAAAGGTTTATAAAATTGCAAATAAATGTAATAAAGTATATATTATGTAACACAATTTTTCTTTCGTATTGAATACCTCCAATTTCTGTCCGTTTTCATGGACATTTTTGAACCTCTTTCATAGACAATACATCTTCAAGCTAAGTAAAAATATGTACTATGTCGGCAAGGAAGGTATTACCGGATTTTAGACAGGGAACATAATAGAATCATCTCGCGATTGTATTTTATTTGAAATGTGTTTTACTGAATGTAGCTGTAATGCTAATCCACTATACTTGTCGTCGTAAGTCAATAGCATTTTATTCACACCCTCTTTTGCAATCTAACACGTGACATTAATATTGAAGAAAGAATTTTTTGTGATAGCTGCAGTTTAATTAATCATTTTATAAATAAAGCTGTACATACATTATTAGTACTCTTTTTACCTCTATGTACGAACGTCGTGTCACCGTCCGGCAGAGCGTCACGGCACGAGATTAATACACTACGTGACGCGGGAATTAGTCACGTCACGGCTGCACGTTCCCGCAAACTTGAAAATATTGATTTAACTGATGACTTATGTTATTGAAAGTTATGAAAGGCCCTAGAATTACATTTTCAATTGAAATAATACAATGAGTGCTCAACTTGAATTAGTTTGTTTTTGGAATGGTAATTGGTATATTAGTTTTTGTTTTGTTCGTTTCCAACAACGTTGTTGGAATTTGAAGGAAAATCGCATAGCATGCACAGAAAATATTTTCTCCCTTCTTTTATTGTGGCGCAATAAGCATTGAGGTCGTATAGAGGTTGTATTAAATAAAGGGTAGGTTACCGTACGAATGTAGAAAGTAAAATTGTAGCTTTATTTCAAGCTGAGGATAGTTTCACATCCACAATGATACTGCTAATGCGTCGGTTAACATACGAGTTTCGAAAAGTAACGTTTTTTTTACAAACTGAAGACCGATGTTTGTATTCGAAGTGATACTACCAATAGTTATTCCTTCGATTATCGTAACTACATTTAGAATCAGGATCAATCGCCAAGGTGAGGTGACTTTATTATATTTATTTGTGTTAACATCAAATTTGGGTATTCAATTATAGATATAGTGTATATAATTCTGTACACCG
>DWEC01003769.1:0-10339 GCA_018245735.1 Microceris miodesmiata | reverse complement strand
ATCTTCTGCGGCTGTAAAAATAGTGCATTGTAGCTAATATTTTTAAATGTTGCTGCCATTATTTACAACGACGACACAACGCAATGTAAACATGAATGTGGTCTGGTTAAGTAAAATAACCGCGAGAAACAACTGCACGCACAATTTGATAAGCGTTAAATCTGTAACTGTGAATTAAATTAACGTATAATCTGTGTCGGCACAATTAGGCTTATTTAGGAAATAATGATTTGTGGTCGAGTGCTCCCGGCGTCGGCACACTGGACTGAAATTGAAATTTGACATTAGGTTATACTATGTACTTTAGGCCTTTGATTGTTCTAGAACGGCGCCTATCAAAATTAACGCTGTGACACTCGTAGCGTGGTATTTCAGTAGTGATACGAAGTTTACGTTTTCTAAATACATTCAGCGAAGCACTAAAAATTGTCAATTAAATCAATGGAAAACGAAACACTAAATTTATGTACAACGTAATTATGTATTAATTATATACATACATATGTATAATGTACATAATAATTAAATAACTTTAAAATGTGTAGATTAACGCGCAATATTTTGCTTAACTTTTCGGTATTTACTGCGATCATAGGCTTAGTCGTCTCTTACGACAACCGGTATTATCTTGGGGGATGAATTCTTACTCCGGCATGACACAAAAATTTAATCTATTGAATTAAAATACAAGTTTGTCATAGGTTAAAGCAAAGAATTTTTGAGACTTACATCATAATAAAACTAAGATCAATTATAACAATTTGATCCCAAACCAGAATCTCAGTACGTACCTATGTTTAAAATACGTTCAGCAATAGAACAAATTATTCGTGCTAATCACAATAAGATTTAACCTTGAAGTCGTGGTATTAAATTCGATTCCCATCGCACAGATCGTACACATCGCGGTCCCACAGTAGTGACTGCACAATCACTATAAGTAACGACTGAACAAATAGGTCAGTCACGATCATGACCGTGTATCGCATCGCAGATTATAAGGAAAAGCAATAAAAATTAACAAGAAGAACATACATATTTATCCCTAATGAAGCTGGAAAGCTGTTAAGTAGGAATTTCAGCAACGTTTGAGAAAGTATTTAAAAGTTAGTCCGCTCCAGAGCGCGCGCGACGGCGACCGACTCGGTTCACTTGTAGCTTAACTAGCCGTTTTGTTTTTTGTTTAGTAACGAGTCTTTGAAATTTTGTAGTGAACAGAAAGGAATACGTATTACGTTCAGGGAATATATTAAAAATGACAAAATCTTTACTGAAAGTCCATCACTAAAATTACAAGGACTTACAATTTTATAAAAAATAATTTTCTATTTGACAATGAGTCAAGACAACAGGACCTATAAGTAGGTACGCTAATTTTTATCTACACTGGAATGTACTTATGGCGACCTTTTTAACATCAAAATTACAATGGAAGTTACGGAAATCATTTCGATTACCCAATATTCATGTGAAGCAGTGACAGCTTAGTAGTTTAGAATTCAGCTTTCCAGTCCGCAGTCCTCAGACCAAATCCTGGTGCACACAATATTTTGCTTGTCTTAATAGCAATCCATGTAGCATTTTAGAAGTCCCATGCATACCTTGCTGAAAACGACAGCCGAAGTTGGTTTAGATTTTTTGTAACTGTTCTCTTTCAAAAAAGTTGTCTTTCAAAAAAGTTGTGCTTTGGAAAATGATTGATATGTTGATGATGACATCTTAGATACTTATTGGATTTAGGGTGTCAAAAATTAATCGAGTATATTCTTATTAAATGTAGTTATCTTTTTGTCACATATTCATAGATATTACGTTATGTTCATTGAAATGAGACTAATAAGACCTTGTAATGGCGTAGAAATGTGTTATTCAGCTCTTTGAGAATGAATGAATGTTAAAATTGACTTACAAATCCAAAGTTTAGACAAAATTGAAATTAGAAAACTTTTACACGAACACACGACAGAAATGAAAAGAGAACTAACTTCACCTAGCTCATAATATGATTTACAACATAATTACATACCCCGGCAACTCTTATCTAACTTTAATACAATAAGCAATGCTAATGACTATACTCTTTTGTTGGGTCATATAATTTATAATATGTATGATTCTTGACTGGTCCAGTCAAGTCTAGAGGTCCAGTCAAGTCCAGTCAAGTCAAGTCTAGAGGTTAATGATACTTAGCGCGCACTTGTCACTCTGAGTTCAGTTCAATATAAATATATGGTGAACAAGAATATGTATTCTATTGAATTGATAGCAACGAATGAACTAAAAATTCGAAATATGGATTTTTTAGATGGTGCGTAGTTACATCGGTATAGCTACTACCTAATAGTTAAATATCTAGTTAACTACAAAATTGGCATTTTATTATTTAAAATCATACACTGTTTTTCTGCCGTTTTGCTATTTCAGTGAAAGTGCATTGAAAGCACTAGTAAATAAACTCCGGGGACGGGAATCAGTGAACTTTTTCAAGGTGTTTTTAACCAGCGCATCGAGTTTGCGATTTGTTTCCATCAAAAACTATCCCAAGTTCGCAAAATGCGTAAATATGTTAGCGGAAAATCATGAGAATATGGTAAGTGAGGAAGAAGACTTCTCAGTTGCAATGATGATGTTTAGCAGTGCGGTACATGTATGCACATTATTGTGAAGAAGAAATCGACTAAAGACTATACAAGTCCCGGTTGCTTGACGACGAATTTATTCGTCATTAATAATTGTAATTCCTTTCAGCACACGCCTGTAGCAATTGCTTTTTCAGGTATTAAAGAACTGCAATAAAGAATGCCAGTCCAGGTCTATCCTACACTAGAATGCCAGTCCAGGTCTATCCTACACTCACAAGCAACTCCTAATATTTCAGTTTGTGTTTGGGGCATGGCCTATGTTCAATCAGGTTGATGGAAGTTTTCGATTGAAATATACTTGATCAGTTTTTAATAACAAGTGACAATCAGATTCAGAACCATCTGTGTTCTTTGAAAATAGCACGAAATTTCCATTTTACCATGATCAGAAAACAGCAATATGGAAGAAATATAACACAACAGGGAAACGAATGTTCAACTGATGTTTCAAAAGAAATATCGTAGCTACATTTCGAAATTACTTCAAATGTGGTATTCCAAGTAGAGTAAAACATATTGTTTTGCACACTAGCCAATTTAAAAAATCGGCAATTTTATAGTTGTTACTGTTACTTTTATTATATCATCACGCCTGATTCCTTACGGCAAAAAGCAAGGAGTGTCTCATATCGCTGTGTTTACAGATTTGCCGTGCTTATTCCATTTTCATCAGTTTATTCATACATGTATGGACGCCAATTTCAGACGTAATAATAAGTCGTTACAACTTTTTTAAAAACATCGTAAGTCGTGTCGTAGGTTAATCGTCACTGTTGTAAATAAATATACTCTTTCAGTTTAATACAATTGAATGGCACCTAACGACTGTCTGACTCTTTAGTTTATCTGTTTACTTAACCGTGATTTGTTGATAAACGCTGCCTGTTGCTATTTATGAAGGAGGCCTGGATTTAATCTTTCAAACGGACGTAATTTATTATTTCATTATGAACGAATGATCACAATATAAATTGAACGGAATTTAAACAAAGGGGGGGAGAGAGATATGACTAAAGATAATTGTTGAGAGAAATAAGGGTAGAAAAGCACTAATATACTACATTTTGCTATAAATCAAAACCCAAATATATACTAATTTAATAGACACAGACTTCTTGTACGGTTGGAACTCAGCAGTACTTTCTAGCACAGTATCCATTTCTTCCACGAAGCTTATTATAACAACAGTTTGTGATTTGGTTTGAAAAATGTGGTATTCTCGTTCTACGTGAAATAGGGGCGCCTTAGTGTTCTGGAATAGCGACTGCGTTTGGAGCAACTTAGAATTAAACAGATCTTAATTCATAACAACTAGAATAATACTTGAAATTACTGTTCAGACAGAATCCGTACTTACCCACTGTGATTGATATTCTCTACGCACAAAAAAAAATGTAATTATGAGCTACACCCGTAATAATGAGGCCGCCAGCTGAAGGATTTGTTTCTGATTATATACATCATAAATAGGAGTGTAATTCTGAACGTATATGCCTCGTGTTCATTTAAAATAGACCGAAACTTCAACGTTTCTTTACCTAACACATGACCTAAGCGGAAACTTCCGCTGCTTCTGTTTTACCTTTGCAAAATTTACCGGTTATTCCGCAAGTGAACCTTGCATATACGTAAGTATCTTTTGAAAAAATACCGACGTTTCTATCTCACACCACTCTTTAGAGACGTCTGGTAATTTTGTCCGTTTTGCGTCTTGCATTAATACGGTAACCTTTAAAACATGTCCTACAAGGTTAGAACCTCAAGAAACTTTGAAAGCTCAGCAATACCTTAATAACTGTTGTAACATTACAAATGTCCACAAAGCGTTGCTGATACACTAACAGTAGTAACCATTAAATCATCTAATTCTCGGACAAAAGTTATCAAAAATATGTATTTTGGTATTTTATTAGAATAAATGCACCGAAACGTGATTGCGCCAGTATATTAGTTTTGTAAACGAATTCATTGTTTCCACAATGAAGATTCATAGGATCGCGTTACGCGTGACGCGGGTAAACCCTTTCTCTTCATAAGCAGAACACTTTCACCCCAATATTTCATATTTAAAAGCAATATCATATTTTCCCCTTCGGGAGGAACGTTGCTCAAGGTTTTGTTACGCTTCACAACATTAACAGCGGCCTATTCTCGTATGTAATGTCAAATATAATACAAATAGAGACTCAAACAATATATATATTTCTTGAACAACTTCTTCAATGATGTTTCTGCTAACGAGTTTCACTTGTAGTTATATGTAATGTTATGATTAATAAAATAAGTAATATATTTTCCATCGTAATAGTCCTTACCCACGCTTATGTTTGCGTTGAACCCCACACAGCTAACGTCCTTTTTATTGTATTTTAATATTATCTCTCATTATTTAGAGTCAATAAATTTCATATCCGAAGGTCACCTATATCGGTAATCATTTTTTAATAACATAACTTTTTAATACAAACTGTAAAGTGGTTTGGACATTAAATGGTGACAGGCAGAAAATATATGGGATAATAATATATGCATTTTCAATATTGATTGAAGATATTCTTAATTAAAATTTAAATTCACAAGGATCACAGGATCAATAAAGTGTGGTACGAAATCCAATCGACTGATGATTACAGACAAATTCTGCCTACTCCATCTATAAATAAATTATTTATTGTTGTAGAATAATTCCATCTTTATTGAAAATCTTCATTTGAAAATGAACTTCATTTGAAAGGATTCGTACTATGGATTCTAATAAATTCTGTGCTCAATTTATTCGACAAAAGAGAATATTATTTATACAATGTGTGTTTATTTTTATGTCAACTTAATAACACATAAATATCTTGAAACATCTTCACACATAGTCATTGGATCGAATCCTACCCACGACCCGCGGTCCAAGCAGTTAGGCTACCAAAACACTGGACCAACGGCCCGGCCAAACTTAAAATTAAACCAAAGGATACTACTGAAAGTCTAGTGACATTTTTTCCTGTTATAATAGAAGCAACTTCTTGTCTTCACTTTCGGGTTTTAGGACTCGAAGCTGGAGTTACACTATATAGAAATAACTGCTAGATATTAATTAATATTTCCACTGATTCCAATTCATCAGCATCCATGAACTTTAAACCTCTATAGCGTAGTAAATCTCTACTACCCAGGTCAATCGTCATCCATTTGCACCATTGTACAAAAAATTTAACATTGTGTTAATAATTTGTATTCAAAGCGATGAGAATATTCGAGAACAAAAGAGTATGAACCATTTTCTATTTTATTTTTTGCCATCGTGCAGTAGCATCATGCATGGCCGGCGATCACAACGGTCGGTGCGTAAACCACTTTGTTTTATGCATGACACGGGTAAAACATTTTTCTTCGCAAGGAACCGTGTAAGCGTATATTCTTGTTCAAAGGGAATATGATATTTCGCCGCCGCGGCGACGACAAATTTTTTTGCTCCCCCGGAATATTCTTGGGCGCTACTCGCGATTTACAGGTGTTGATTCGACGAATTACATTATTAGTGACTACTTAATCAATTTTGTATAAATCTTATTATAAAGCTTTCATTATCACACGTTTTTGGTACATGATAAATCATGTAGTTGTAATATTCACAACTATATCATAAATTATAATTATAGTTGTGCATATTATATTCGGTATACCTTTTTTAAAATAATTCCTTGTATTACTTGCATAGTGGTGCAGTATGGTATTTTATTTTTCAGGTGGATGCATTTCATGAGCCGAAGATTGTGTATTTATCAATTTAATGCTTGAATTTAAATGCATTCAAAGCTAAAAGTTGGTCAATTAAAATTATTTTATACACATGTTAAAATAAAATTACAAAATAGGTTCATTTTAAAACCTCTTCCTTATACTGGTTATTGGTAAAGCGGATCAAATTCACAACGTTGCAAATTTCATACCAGCGAAATGAGTTTTTGTTGCGTGGAATAAATTCGCATTGGGTGCAAGGTTGAAGTTGTGGGGCCTTTGAAAGTTTTACAAGCGTTTTTAATAATGTGCGGGACATGTAAATTCGGGGCAAGTTTTCCAATAAAAGTTGCAGCGCTGTTCGAGTGCGCCGTCCGCTCGCTTCGAGCTGCAGCCCGTGACTTGCACACCGCTTATTCCGGAGCGATTTTTATTTCGTGGTCCCCGTGGATTATTTGTTTTCTTTTATAACGTGAAACTATTGTAATATGCCGACAAAAATGGTCATAAAAAAAATGTCCGTGCCGGAGCGGAGAAGGTATACAGTCTCCGACTCCATGCCGTTAAATCAGGGTATCATAAGTGGACGGTTAAATGCTTTGGCCGCCTTTGGACAGCGAGAAGCCACGCTTTGCGTTTCCAACTCAGTGGACTTAAAACGGGCTGATGAAAATGATGATTAAAAATATTTGTAAATTATAAAAATATTTGTAGACAAATTTTACATACAGCTTAAGAACGCAAATGATACACAAAGGTAAATAACTATATTAGTTATGGCCCACCATCTCCTTACAGGTATATCTTAGCTAAATAATACCCATGCAAAATGCACATTCAGATGTACCTACATATTATGTGCATTTTATTCAGTCAGTAAAAACAGTACAAATTCTAAAATTTTGGGAGCTTCGGGTGTTTTCTTCACCTGTGATTTTTTACCAATTCATAGGTAGTTCTATCCGAATATAACAGTAGTATAAAACTCTAGCAGTGGACTGAAACAGGCCGGTGATGATGATGATGATGAAATTGCACAATTTACCTTAAAAAATTAGGTTTATTCAATGACTTGTATATCTTTGTATCAGGTGTCTCAGTTTATATTGATTGGTAAAAAATGTGATCACATAAAGTTATTAGTGACCACGGGTGGTAAACAGCTCCACTCCATCTTCGCAGGACCCGTTTGGGATTTACACCTGAGAGAAGCGCATTTATGTACCTGTTCCATACTGACGCGATGGAAAAGTAGGCAGATTAGTTTACCGTTCTTTAAAAATAAATGTTGCTTGGTCATCCAATCCGTGATTGACTGCACTAGGTATACCATGGATATTTTTTTTACTGTGTACGATATCCGGTTAAATATGTATGTAGTTTCATGATTTTATTGTAATTTACATCTCAGTATGTATCATACGTATAACACCTTTACAAAGGTTGCTTTGTTGGTCACGTGGTTGCGAGTGTGACTTTTGAACTTAAGGTCCTGGTTTCGACCCCCGGGTCAGCTTCTGTTAGGTTTTTGTTAATTTGATTTATATTAGAACTAAGTCGGAGTATGGATTTGCGCCCAGTGCATGGTAATAGGCTCACTTTCTATTCCATGGCAGGACATAAACATAACTGTAAAAACGTAAAAGTGTACTTAACTACTCTGCCTACCTCTAGGAGGAGATACAGGCATGATGTTACTTTGCCTTTACATATTTAGGTATTCGATTATGTCTTACCTACAATTATCTATGTGCGTACACGCTTAATTCGTTCGCCACGTCGTCTTTTTACGTCTACGTGCGCTTTAATAGATCTCCTTAAAACATAAGTACCCATCTAGGTATCCTCGTAACATTTCTATACAGTGTCACTTTTGTATTATACCAATAAATACCATTCAATAAATAAATAGAAATAAGAAAACAAACATCCATATTGAAGCTATTAAGCGCATTTGTAATGGAACATAATATGAACGGAGTCTAACATTCCGAACTTTCAACAGTAAATTAGTGAAGTTCAGCGTCAGTTACAATAACAGATATTAGTGCTGGAACGATCGCTGGGAATAGTTCCACTGTGTACTCATTAGCATACACGCGCTGTGTAAGGATCCCGGCTCGCTCCCAAGTCCCAGTCATGCTTTGTTCGCTAGTTCTGCTGTGCATTCCATATTATCCGCAAATCTGCCTACTGCTACACATTAACAATGCCATTTGTTTCTACTTTCAAGGCATATAAACATGGAAGATAACACAAGATGAGAGATAACTACGATTATATACAGCCATTTAACGTTGTCATAGTTCAGACAGGTATACTCGTATTTTGGTGGCTTACAATTTTATTGAACCCTAAGGATTGTAAATTTCGTTAACCCGTACACTCTTCTGGCCCCTGTTGAGAGAAAAGACCCCGTGTGCAAAAGTAGAGCGATTAAAAAGGTTTGATTGAAGATTTAATTGATGTCTTTGTACGTCATGTGTTATAATTAAGAACTAAGAAATGAAAAGCAAGTA
Organism: Microceris miodesmiata; assembly: GCA_018245735.1. NCBI lineage: Eukaryota > Metazoa > Arthropoda > Insecta > Lepidoptera > Hesperiidae > Microceris > Microceris miodesmiata. The sequence goes on along the minus strand of DWEC01003769.1, from coordinate 1,446 downwards.
CAAAAATTGTCATAATGCATTCTGTACATCAATATTTAATTACTTCATTTATTTACTAATGTACTTGAACATGGAAAGTAATTTCATCATCGTCATCATCAGCCTTTCTCAGTCCACTGCTGGGCATAGGCCTCCCTCAATGAGTGCCATCGCACCCTGTCCTTTAGTCCCGGAAGTAGTTTAATACATTTAATTAATTCACCGTCTCGAAACTTTAATTCGAAACTATTCGTAATTTCCCATTATACAGTAACGCTATTTACAATTTCACATCGGAATATTACATACCAAATACACATTACCTAGTACATTAAGTAAACATTTGTGTATTTATTAAGTACGCGATTGTATATTAATATTGTATATTCACCAGATTCAATTCCGCATTCAGTGCTGCTTCAATGCGTTTCCGGAAATTAAATGGTTACAGTCTCTGTGTACCGTTGGATCTGGTAACTGTGTTCCATAACGTTGTAGCTCTCCGAGGCATTAAGCGAGTTATGTGCTCGGTGTGGTGTGGTTCTGAGCCCATATACTTCTCATTTAAGAAGTTTTAATAAGTTCTTGTAATAATATCCCCCACGACATTTCTGAATCTTAGACATTGGTTAGTATTTGAGTTTTTGCTTACTTAAAATTGCGTCTAGATGTTCCCTTTTGCCTTAGGGACAAGGTGACTTTTAAAGAAAAAGAATTATATCAGGTTTTAAACACTGTCATATTAGGCTCTAGATGGCACAATATATTATTAATAACAACGACTTTAAATACTCTTAATTCACTAAAATATATAATTCCATTACCTCTGCTTAGAATTTAGCGTTTTCATTAAACTTAATTTCTTTCTCTTAAATTCTCTCAATTAGTCAACGCAAATCCTATGCAAATCGCTTGTTAATTACCAAGTTCCTTTGTTAATTTCTGTAAAGGGCTCACTTCTTTTTTTTCCACAGCGTCAAATCGTGATTTGGTTTGGTAATGGCTCCTAGTCTCGTAATATGGCCAGCGAAAAGGCCAATGTACTAATTATAAAATTTACTTTTAAATCTACAAAAAGCATTCAAAAATAAAACTGTCACTTGTTTCTCTTTATTAGTTTCAGTGACAATTACTGTAGCCACCTCGTTCATACGGTTAATGATTTAAAAAAAGCCAAGGACAGAAATACCTACACATTTATTCATTCCCAAATGGATGAGATGATAGATCTCAATAGATGAGATAATTTTACTTAATCGTGTTAATGAAATTAAATTAAATATTCAAAGCAGAATTTTACGACATTTTATTTTGATTTTTATTATCAAATTATGTGTGAGGATGTATAGAATATTGATTATCTATTTCTGCGTATCCACATAGGCGCCAGTTACGAATGTGTCTGGTGCGAATTCTGCGCGGCAATTACATAACAAATACATGACACCTTTGTGTGGGTTTACTGAA
>DWEC01003768.1:0-10339 GCA_018245735.1 Microceris miodesmiata | reverse complement strand
AGACAGATGGAAGATAGTCGCTGTTGTCTTTCTATCTTTAATTCTTTAAGGACCGAGATATTTGTGCGGTGCGCTGTAAAATTAATTTTGAAAGCAACCAAAAACATTCATTTTTTTTAATGAAGTAACAATTTTTCTTTTTTGTTCAATTTAAAATTACAAAATAGTCAATTAAAGAAAAAACAATCCAAATATACCTACTGCAAATAATACAAAACAAAATTTTATTGAGCAATATTTAATGTAGGACTTTAACTTTATAATGCATATATACATACATATAATAATTTACTCCATTAAATACACATCACACAACTATTTTTCATTGCGTGTGTCCGATACTGGAGGATACGACGCCGGCATTTTTAAAAGACAGATGTGACAATGGCAGTAAGCGGCTGAACTTCACGATCGGTCATCTCATGACGTACACATAAAGAAACCCGTGAGCCATCTGATATACACTTCGACTCAATTTTTTCAATTTAAAAATAAGTTGGCCTGGAATATATTTTTTCTATTGAGGTAATTCGGTTGCCAGTAGTTACATTCAGCAGGAAACACAGATGATAGAAAAGATGAATTTTAATAGTTTTTCATTTATCAATTTTTCACGTGAATATAATCATATATGTAACTTTAATGTTATATAAAGAATATTTTTTTAATTATGCAGAGTTCAGGTGATTATAAGAACCGTTTTTAGTGACGACTTTTGATATGCCATAGAAAATGGCAGCACGAATGGACACTTAAAACTTGAAACTATTAAGCAAAACATAAGTGTCGTGGTAGACATCTCCTTCAGATATATTTAAATGACCCCATCGATGGGACATCGCACAAAACGCATCACTTCTACTATTAAGTATTACTATTTATTTATATTACCATACCATCACGCTAGATCGCTTACAAGGTAGGCATAGAGAGCGAGTGACAAATATCTTTCTCCTTGACTTGTCGTACTTCTTCTATATCCAAATCTATTTTAAAATTATTTTATAATAACATTACCTATTATAATAGGTAAATTGACAAAATTATTCTTCAATGGAAAAAAAATCATCATGAAGTACCCAAAAATATTTGATACCCAAAAAAGACTATTTTATCACCAGAAAGATTACCATCGACTGTCCGGTAACGCATCACGACCTTGTCTTAGGTGGCTGTAAAGCAACGCTGGTAGCCTCGAAGCAATCGCTCAAGAGTTTGACAGGTCGCGAAGGACACCATGTGTGGTCGACTACCATGAGGACATACGCTCTTTTCATATTACCTTTGATACCAAAATTGTAATCACATCCTTTAATTATATTGTAAGGTGTACCTACATGCGTTTAACGAATTTCAAAATTACATTACACATAAATAATCGTAATTAACGTATAAAAAATTTAGTCTGCTCAATATTTACATAAAGACTGGTAAATGTGAACACAATATTGGCTCACATTAAATATTACTTTATTAATACTACTTACATATATTTTATTGATAAGGAAACAATCTTGATAATAAATCAATAAGGATAGAGGTATTTTTCATTCGTTGCTCTTTGCCTATCACAGAAGAACCGTGGCGTGATAACATTTCTATAATAATAATAATGATCACAAACAATCTTATGCCTGATATATTGCAATAAGCCCTCATTTATTCCAAAAGGCGTAAAACGTAATTGGTGAAACGTGGGAGTGTACCACACTCCTCTGTCTACTCCATCGAAGATGACAGGCATCGAATCACCTTTGTCACAGAAAAAAGTAGCCAGAGCATTCAAATATTGTAAAAGTGGCTTTTAGGTCACAAAATTACTAGCGGTTTCTATGATATGTACCTCCAACAGTGTTGCAAAGGACTAAGATGAAATGAATAGAAATAAATGTATTATCCTGTAATATTCATAAACACGCTCTATTGTGTGTGTTTTTGCAACTATACGAGAATAAAGGAATGACTTTAAATGTGGACAGGCGTTCATTCATTGTTCGTTACGCGTAAAATTCTTTATTGAAAGTAACTGTCACTCAAATGTCAAAACACTACATCGATATGAATTTCTCGCCTAATTTTCCATGGAATCGGAAATTGTGTATGTTGTGTGGGCAGACCTCAATAAAATACATTCATATTCAGCTATTTTGTACGTAGATACTGCATAAAAATTAACTTCAAATGTAAAACGATGACGTATAGCGTATTGGCATATTTACCTAATAAATATTTAGTTTTTTAACACTTTTAAAAAGATACAAATATCCAATACTAAACGGTGTATCTCATAGTACGGACAAATATTCAAGCATTTTCAATTGTATGGTCAGCTTCTGTAGGGTATAGAACTCCTTTCAAATAAATGTTCATTTCCAGTAGTGTGGTCAGCATTTTAATAGTACAGAACTTCCTCTATAGCAACTGACAGCCTCCGCGTTGTCTGGCGGCGGTTCCGGCACGCAGCGCGGCGGCGGCGCGGGCAAATTATAGACCAATCTCTGGAGGTATTATTTTTTCAACGCACCGGGTGAGAAATGCGTGATTGGGGGCCGGCTCCAGATTACAGAGGAGACACGCCACCGGCCGCGCTCTCACCCACTTACCATCATTATTTAGACTGTAATAAAGTGTTAGTGAGTAATTATTGCCACCCAACAAGTAAAAACTATTGTATAGACAGCGATACCCCACAATCAACGGCACATCCGAACCTCTGCCTGCTACATCTGATTCTATGAAATCACGGTATCGAATCGTGTCGATAGCGAAATAATATTCATACGTAGATATGTAGAACAGATCGTAAATTAGTATACCGCCAATTTTAACACGTCGAATCGCGTCAAATGCTTAGAACAATTTTATGCAAATTCCGACCCAAATTGCATGTTTAGAGTGAGAATGTTATTTAGAAAATTATAGGATTGGAGCACCGACAGCAGATTGCTGGAAGCAATCGCCGCGCTTGTTATAACTATCATGAGTAGCTATTACGTAAAAGTAGTTCGTTAGTTCGTGCTTTGCTCTGTTATGAGGTAGAATAATAATAAAATTATCGTAATCTATGCAGCGAGGCGCTGACAGATAGGAAGTCTACTTTAAACAGCTAGAACACCCATTGTTACAAGTTTTTGATGTACATTCATATAGCCTCAAAAAGAAAACCATTGCAAATTAGGTAGTTATCGCACTGTAGGTACATGGTTGGTGTAAAGGTCCGAAGGGAAATGACGGTAACAAATTAATTTGATGTTAATGTGTGTGTTTCGAGTGTTGCATGGAACGCGGTCCGCTGATTATAAGGCGGCAGGTAATAGGCGCTCGCGTTCCACCCTATACTCAAGTTAATGCTCTCGCAATTTCACTCAAAAACGAATAAGGAAAAAAAGATTTCGGGCCCCAAATGAGAGATGGCGACGTGAGCTGCCTGTACCTCCACACCGATCAGCGGTCGATGGACATGTGCTTGGTCCCAATTAGGTGGTATTATTGTCAACGTGACAAGTCCGGTGTCGGCGGGGCTGGTCGTTAATGAATTCGCTTTTACATAAACACATATATATGTATACAAAACCAGCTTCACTTACACTGCTATCATTTTTTAAAATATTGAAATAATATTTTTTTATACGTACACAATATTAAACAAATGCGCATCAGTTACGAATAGCCGCTACCGGATATAGAATATAACCGTGGCCTAAAATAGAATACTGTAGGTTTATTAGTGGCAGTTGTTACTCGTTTTTAATGAAACTATTAATTGACTAGTGTCGATAAGTATCAGAACAGCAGGATCAGTCTTTTAGGATTAATAAGCATTTTAATGGTTCAAAGTTCGTCTCCATAAACACATATATACATATGTGGCCTGACCGTGGTACATACTCGGGCGGACAGCTGATCACGGTAAGGCACAGTGTATATAGTGAAATGCCCTGGCCGCCTACGGGTACTACACCCTTGGCAAACATCGGTCTGAAGAGGCCTATGTCCAGCATTGGAATAGCACAGACCGACTCTGATAATTATTTAAATTCATGTGCAATATACCAATACCTAGATTTTAACTCAATTATATAGAGCAAAGTCTATTTTATGAAATATAGATGGGACGTGACATTAAGTTCTCTTGATGTTAGGTAGCGAGCGACAGAGCACGATGTAGAGTCCCCGCGGACAATCTGATAGCTCTACAATATGACGACACTTCGCAACCTTCTTCCAACTTAACTTACTAGCTGTGCTTTGAATTATTTCTAGCCTTTATATTGTTTATTTTTATTATATTATGTATTAACCCCTATCGATTTGCGTAGGTATTTACATTCAAACATGTATTATGGTATACGGTGATTTGTAACTGAAATTGGTCGTCTAAATATACGAAAAAGAATTTTTAAAAATAGAATTCTCGTTATGTAATGATATTTATTTTCTCAACAAATGTCATATATAGTTTCATTTCTTGTCTTTTATTATTTTAAAAGTTATATGTTAGTAGTTCGAGAGATATTAATGAAGACATATTTACCATATTCAAGCAATTAGCCGTATGGGTGTTACTATAGTATAGTTAATAAAAAACCTTCTAAATATTTTGGTTTTCATAGATTCTGAAACACAATTTTATAACTGGTAGTACCTATTCACTCAAACACGGTGTCTATTTGATGACAGTTAACAGTGATTTAGATTCACAAATAAAATCAAAAACTTAATAAACGTCTATTCACTTTAAAAAAGTTTGCCTATCAAAATAATTACTAATATGAGTTCGACAGTGTCATAGGCATTGAGGATTGAGCTAAAATAAAACTACAAATGTCCAGAAAAAATGCATATAATACACAAGACAATTTTCCGAAAATCACACAGTATGTAAAACAACGAGGTAAATTCCAACGTGAGGTGCAGTTAGGGTATGTTGTTCAATGTCTTCACTAGTAGGACTGGCAACATAGATACGAGTCCCATATTTATACTAAAAGACAATATAACACACATATGTATTTTGTTGTACACAACAGCACAAACGTAAGCATTACCCTTAGATCAGCAACGTCTTAAAAAGAATTCGTTGGTAAAGCGAAACCAAACTGAGTGGGTGGCTGCGACGCGGACCGAGGGGTTGGAGATAGCGGAGTGGCCAGCGCCCATCTGATACCGGCTAATACGACGACAATTCGCAACCTCCCGCTTTAGTACTTTAAAAATAAAGAACCTCCATCATCCTCTACACACGACTCTTTTTATCTCTTCACTTTTTTTTCTCCTTTCCCTAAAAGATGGCCGGTTCCAAAGTTTCTTCAACAGACCATCATATATGTATTTTTATGAGTATAGAAAAGACATAAGAAATTTACCAGGGCGTAGCTGGTGAAAATCCTTTAACACTATCTACCCTAAGGGAAATAGGTATGATAATATGCATGCATGTATTTTCACAAACGTGGTGTTAACAAAACGGTGAACAAAAACCTCTAATATAACTTACAAAACAAACGTTCATTTTCGTATCAATTGAAAACGTAATATAATCAAATAAAGTAACTGTTAACGCTGTAAAGTCGAAACTCCATTTCCGGAACTTTCCAAGCGACATTAAGCGACAACATCAAACAATAATTTCGGAAAAAGCAATTATCATTATCCAGATAGGAGAGGGTCGAAGGCGATCGCATTAACATCATAAAGGGGGCGAAGTCTGCGCCCCCGGGACACCCGTCGGCGACGAGACAGTTACATATTACGCAATAAAGAGCTGTTCTCGCGAAAGGAAGTGTGAAAATGAACAACATCAAGGGGTTATCTTGAATTACTCACTAAAAACTTATTGCTGGTGCTCAGGCGGGTCGCGGGCGTGCGGGGGGTGGCGGGGGTGGATTTGCCGCGAACAGATAAGGGCACGCTATTGGGATCGCGTCGTTCTCATCCAATTACACGGTCGAGCGAGCGCGGCGAGGAGCGTAGATAAAAAGCAAAGTTGCCTCTGCGCTGTCTCCGCGGGGATTGTCGCTCGCCTAACGTTTTCACCTACGACCCGTCTCTTGTACGCCGTAATGTGTGCCCTTTAACAGTGACAACTCAAGGGTCCCAAGCAACACTCTTTTAAACCCACGCGAAAATGCAAGACAATATGTTTAGTAACATTATTACGAAACAGAATAATTGCACTGATTCAAATGTCTGTTTAGTTTCACAGGTTTTGTTAATCAAAAATTATGCCATCTACTTGCTAATTATATAACGTTTTGATGTTAATTGCTTAATTTTTAAAGACCGTACCAACCTCAGTTTTGTAACCCATCTCACTATCATAAAATTAAATAATATACTTATGACGAATTTGACAATTGTACAGAAGCTAAATGTCAAAATTTTAAAATAGTGTGAAAAGAATAAAACGCACTTGTTACTTTTGTCACTTGTAACTGCTAAACATATTTTATTTCTTATTAATTAGTTATATTTGACTTAAAATATATACAAAATAAAAAACAGATGTATGTTAACGGAGCATTTTTACTCGAGCCCTGTTCCAAGCGATTGCGGGAAAACCCAGTGCCTTTCTGGAACATACGTCATTTCATGATAGGCCGTTTAAATAATTAGGTACTACATTTTATCACTTGTGGTCAAAGGATGGTCAAAGGAATATAGTACACTTCCACGACCCATCAGTTAAGTTATAGGTGCCACCTTGGAATAGGGAGTGAAATAAGTTTCTTAATATGTAGTTAAATATTACAGATATTTTTGATTTAACTAGATACATTCTGAATAAAGGTTTTACAACAAAAACGCATAGCATTTTTAAATCTAAACGCTACAATACTCTAAGAAGGGTGAACATGAAACCAGATTTGAGAAGACACGAAGAAGCAATTTAAGTTGACGTGCTAAGGGAATTGTCGGCCGCCGCCTCCGAGACCGCGAGCACTTGATTCAATTAGACACATCGCTGCGGGAACTGGTCTTGATCTACTTGTCACTATCGCAACCTCGTCTCAGTATAGTGTAACCTTTTTAGATTTTTGTAACCTATTTAAATTATTGTAATCTTTTTAGATTCTTGTAACCTTTTTAGATTTTTGTAATCTTTTTTAGATTGTTGTAACCTTTTAAAATCTTGTCACTAAATAAACACGCTGTAGTTACAATGTTTCAAATTTATTTTAAACGTACTCGTAAAAACTACAAAAATTTTATGTATGATTAAAGATTATAATTTGCAGTGGTAAGCTATGTATGGTTCGTTTATAGATTTTGGGGTTTCGTTCAGTATTGGGTTACTTTATTTGCGAACGAGTTGTCACTGTGCAAACAAGTTATACTAACAGCGTTTTGAATTGATACCAATCATAGTAAAAATAGTAAAGATTGTGATTAGGGGGTTTTAATTTGAAGTGCTTAGTTTTGTCACTGTCACTTTATAGTTTTCCGCTTAAGTAACTGCCTTGTTACTTTTATGTCAAGGAGATTATGTCTTTATAAGTATCGTATAATTTCCTTGTGAGGTCTAATAGCAGCGTAACCTAATAAATAGCAGTGACATTTGTTTTCGTACTAAGCCCCACCCTCTGTCACAACGGAACCCAATCCGACAGCGCGCCGGCCGCCGTATGTAAATAGTTTACCAAAAGTCACCGCTCGTCCATCACGCGTTGTCACATAAATTATGCCGCGGCGAATCCGCGGTCGAATCATTGTTTGACTTTTATCTTATTACGTATATCTCCTGATTTTGTTCGCGTCATATTTCTTCTGACTTATCGGCTTTTATCTATCGTTTTGTGGCGAGTCTCGCTATCGATCACCCCGTGGTACGCGGGCCGACAAATGTCTCCGTATGTTTTGAGTGGATTAGGCGAACTGTCGGTATGCTCCGCGCCGGTCACCAGGGTGACTAATGGTCGTTTAAGCTTATTTGGAGCGCGTATCGACTTATTGCCGCTTATCTGATGATGCGCCCGCGTCGATCGTGCGCTCGCCGCGGCGCTTCGCCCTTCGCGTTCCTTAAGCTTCACCACCAATCGCTCCCAAATGACTAATGACGGCCCCTCTGAAATGTCTTAGAAATATTCTCCACTGATCACCGTAATAAATTAAGTCACGCACTTGACTCTTAAGGAATGATGTTCGATTTCGTATTTAAATTCTCCTATAAATTGCGCAACTCACATTAAATACCTCCGCTCTGACAAAATGGTACAGCTGGAATACCTATAACTGTTATAGGTTAATAAGCTTACAATTAATTTCTTAAGATAGATACCTCTGATGATAAATATAAAATGCTACTACACAGTAGTCGCAGCACGAGCGGCGGTAACTCGGAACAGAACTCCACTGCAACCACAACAACACTCGATACGTTCCTCGTTTATTTTCGATATCCAACTTAAATTAATGAAAACATCCATCCATAAAGACCCGAACGCCTCTGCCTTCTTATGAATGAAATTCCAGCATACACGGGTTCGAATCCTTTTTTATGACGATCATAAATTAAACAACCAATTTCCAGCGAGTGTCACAGCGCGGATAAAGGAATCATTTTTATAATATCCTCAGCGCTTAACAAGGGCACAAATGAAGCCCACGCACATTCACGCGGCTATAAGTCGGGATCGAGCGACTGGCCACTGACTGCTAAACTGTTAATATAAATAATGAACTGTGTTATGGGCTGGTGTGGTAGGTAGTCGTCCGTTGATTAACAGGCCTTTTGTTGTCAAAGTCATAATTTGGTCTGTGGCACAATATGTCGGGCTCTGGAGAGGCGCACACTCGCGACGTCGCTCGGAGTGGAGATTATCCACGCTTTTTGGCATCGCTCGGCCGCGCTTGACTCACGCTTATTGACAAAATACCCGGCTACTGTAGATAGCGAGGCGCGATAAGAAAAGCCGCATTTAATTCGAATAACACCATTTTGACAGGTGGTAAAGTACAAAAATTTATGCAGAGGACAACATTCCTTCAATTAATGCGTCTCTACATTGAAGATAATAAAATAGCTCTCTCGGTTAATAATAATGCTTCATTAGGCACATTTGTGAGCTTATCAAGTTTCAGTGGCGGGTAAAACAATCGTAAATGCAAGTTTTAATAGTCGTTCCATCCGTTGATTTTTGACGTTTAGCGCGTAACACAATACAAAGCGATTGAGAAAAGTCTAGATTTACTACTACAGGCTGGCTGCGGCCCACGCCCGGTGACCGGCGAGGCGACACGGGAGGCAAAACGACCACTAATTTATCGTCCCGCCTCAGTCAGCTGCCTGACTTATGACAACTGCGCAGTGTGCCCTTTTACGTGTCCACATTCTACGTAACACACAATGAAGTATGACTATTATTTATGCAAGAGTAAATTGCAACGCGTTTTTCCGCCTTGCATATTGAACTGGACCTAACACACGTAAGTATCGCGTGTAACCCACGAAATCGAACAAAATTTCGTCAGTCCTTTACTTTAGTGTGAATATAAAGAAAATGGATACAACGTGGAACAATAATTATAACAACGAAATAATATCATATAATATTATTTATTCGGTCCATGATCGCGCGTAACATGTTACGCAGAAGGATGGAGTAGCAAATTCTGTTTACATGCTGTATATTATTTAAATGGACGTGTAAGTGAGGCAAGGCGCGCTAGCTGTCTCGTAGGACACTATAAAGTGTCCGTGATAATGATTAAGTGCTAAGTTACGAGCTCCGTGGTCCGCTCAGCGGGTAACACCCGGATCAGCGCCATTCTCCACCCGGGGTATAACATTACCTTACCGCCGAAAATATCAAATCGACAAGCTGAGATGTTATCGGAACGGAATGTTCAAAAATTGAATATTTTCGTATATTAAGCACCTACTAGGGTGTCGCCCCGCGGAGTCGCTCTTCCGGCGCGAACCACGGTGTCCGTCCACTGTCCACCATCAACTACCTACTACATATTTTATGATACACTTTACGTTGAATAGAGATGTTATTTAATATCGCTGTTAACGTCTCTACAAAATTCGAAACGTACTCTCTTTTTTTGAGAACGAATATTCCTACTCTGTTGTCCGGTTTTATGATATCCTATAAATATTTAATAATATAGCCGGCCGTACAAAAAGTATTTGATAGAAAAACGTCTGTGATGTCCTATGCTGCAGTCTACAGATTTAAAATTTAAATGGGGTGGACGCTCCGAAAACAATTGTGCCTCCAATATTATTTAACTCTTCCCAAGCATTGCTTGACCCTAAATGTGTAGTGAAAACTTACTGTACATAGTAAAGATTGATTAATATTTAAAGATGAAGACTTGCAGATATATTATT
>DWEC01003767.1:0-10339 GCA_018245735.1 Microceris miodesmiata | reverse complement strand
ACATTTTTAAAATTTGTGCTGTGTTGTTATTGTGATCTAAATTATTTATGTACTTGCACTTTATAGAAAACAATATTGTACTATTCGTGCTCGTTTTGTTTTTACTCACACAAATTGATCGTATGTATGTTTGTATCGTATCGTATGTATACGATCGTATATTCATCATCATTATCATCTACCTATTTCAGTCCATTGCTGGACATAGGCCTCCTCCAATGAGCGCCATTGCGCCCTGTCCTCGGCTTGCCGCATCCAGCTTCAGCCTGCAGCCTTTCACAGGTCTTCATCCCACCTGTCCGGAGAGCGACCTACGCAACGTTTGCCGTGTCGCGGTCTCCGCATTAGAACTCGCCTAGATCGGATTTTAATGTCACTGTGTCGTCACGCTACGTTCATTGTGGGCTAGGCAGAAAGCACGAATCGCTAGATATCTCTAACCTTACACAACTGACTCGCTCCTTCTCTGTCTACATTCATAATTCCTGAAGGTAATATTTGATGTTACATTTGAATGCCATAATTTCTATTGAAATACACTTTCTGCGTGGTACTTAAAGAAATTTCATTAAATTTCAATTCGCAATGTACATGTAGGTGTACCAGCTGAGAATCTTTACACGCCGTAAGTATATCTATTTACATGAAGCATTTGGAACACTTTTCACCCCATAACTTGTCCCTGAATAGAAATCATTATATAGAAAAATTGGAGTTACAATCTCTTGCAAATTTAAAACATTATGTAAATTTCCAAGGTCTATAACGATAGAGGTTTGGCTTGGTTTTGGTTTTGCTCTCTCTTTCTCTTATACAGCGGTATTACCGTAGATTACATGCGGTCTCAGATACACGCTTATTTGCTCACGTTCTCATGCACTTACGAATATTCTCTCTGTTGTTGAGATACAATAGAATAATAGTGCGTAAGTCAGTTCTGGCCGCTGTGTCACAGTGGGCTTGGCGAGAATTATAATTTATTACCGCTGATCGATGTGTCCAATGTTGCCGACACAAGTAATATTATTGAGTACCTATTAGTCTATAGTTATTAATTTAGTGTCTGAATCAGATTTTACTTCGATATTAGGTAAATAAAGCTATGCCTTTTTTGCAGTTTATCATCCTCAAATCTCTCTGTTCACGGTTTGTTATGAAAATTAAAAGGCTGAACCATTTTCTGAAGTTGCATTGCAGTGTTTTACGCTCATCACAATGGGCAATTACAAAAACAGATTATGTATTTTTAATTGAACAATGCAACTGTGTGCTTTGAATTATTTTTTTAATTGTAGAACGCGTCAGTATTTAACCCTTTTTACTCTGAAACGAGATCCACCTGATGATAATGAATTCAATATTGGAAAGATGGAAAAGGCTGATGATAATTATGATCATGATGTTGATAATGATGATGTCAGTAAATAATCAGTTAATAAATGAGCTTAAATTTAATAACAACTTGAAAATCTAGTATGTAAATATGTGTCGGACAGTGTGGTGAAGCGCAAAGTAGGAATATCAGCGTGACGTGAAATCCTTTAGAATGGCAGATAATAGAATTATTGAGGAGAGACGGTCCCACGCACGCTGTCACAATCCGACCATTTGTACAACTGTACTCGCTACATGTATCCGACATAGCACGCAAGACCACGCAACATCTATCATATATCATATCTGCGAAATGGTCAAGTTTCCTTGAAAACAATCGCCAATTTTTTATACTTTTTCAATTTAATTTTTCAATTCTAATCTTAAAATTCATATGTGCTCTTAACATTAAATCGCTCATTGTGATGATGAAGTAGAGTAACATGACTAAACTGTAGGTTTTACAATTCCTCAGAACGTAGACCTATTTAGATTTACGAAACCTGAGTAGCCACGACTAATAACCGTCGGAGACTGGTCTTATTCTACGGGGACTTTTTTATGCTGCCATGTGCCTTCTTATTCCATTCTACCCTTCTTATTCTACAAACAAACGTTTCCAACAGTGAAATGTTAAAAAAGAGGAAAATTTCTTGGATTATCATCATTATCATCAGCTTATACACCTGGTCATTCTACATAAGGATCCTGCCAGTCTACATAGGGCCACCCTAATGAGAACGAGCGCTACCTGTCCTATTTTCAATATTTGTTTAAAAGAATTAAACTTTAGCGACAACCAGGTAGGTCCGTTATCGCGTTTTTAACGATCTTTCGTTTTTTAACTGAAACAGTGGCACTTAAGCTCCGCGAAGGCACGTGAGATCTAAATAGTGGACTATCTGAACTGTCGAAGATCACTTTCCGTTTGTTCGAGCTCTGACATCTTTAGTGAGCTGATAACGAATACTCGCATACCCGGGAGATGAATCCGACATCTACAATGTACGCTCGGAATATCCTAGAAGTGTCGTCCAAAATAATTACAAAGCTACTTACCTATATTATTTATGACTTCCATACATGGAAGTCAAAAATAATATAAGTAAATTTGGAGTTTACAATGTAATGTGACAGCTATCGACGTACCTAGCTTAAGTTTCAGAGATTCACATAAGTTCATTAATGACTTCGATTTCTACACTTTTCTTTTTCTGGATTTAAATGGCTATCGATTACCTAGTCCTAGACGTTGGAAAGATGTTCATGATATTAAACGTCAATTAGTGGTCTATCAAATTATGATGAATGAACAGATAGTACACGTGAACAATGTTCCAATATAATTTATTTTTATTAAATCATCATATTTTTATTAAATCGCAAGGTTACACACTTAAAGACGTGATGTGTCTAACGTATTAATCGCATGTCGGTTTCCGTCACTTCTGACTTTCTCGTCGATATATGTTCCATTTCTAGTATTTTCTTAGTGTACAGCCGGCGCGTGCGCAGGAGATAAAAGCGACATTCCGTCCGAGAGCCTGCGTCCACTGATAACGACTAAAACGTTTCCACCACGTTTAAGATAAAACCACAATGTGTTCTAAATTGTTCTCCTTTTGCGTATTAAAACATCAATGCTCGAATAGTTCTAAAAAGGCATTTTTTGCCAGTTAATTATGGAAACAACATAAAAAAAGTATAAAACAGATATATATAGGTAAATAAGTGTTAAAAATGTATTTGAAACTACCATCGACGTATTAAAAAATATATGCGTAAAAAAGAATTTATTTCATCCTGTCATATTGTTTGATTGTTATATTTGATCACAACATATCAAAAATTAAAATCACGCCTGTGGTATTCCGCAGGGAAACTCATAGTAGTTTAGTATACTTCCACATTTTACCAATTACGATTACATCCTACTGTGGAACAGGGGGTGAGCCTATTGTCCACCACCACCATTACCACTAAGATTCCTAATAAAAAGATTCCTAATAAAATGATTTTCACTCACTTGGAACGGGTAGGTAGTATTTTTTGAACTCAGGTGTGAATGCCCCATTTCTTTATGGAAGCAATTTTATTAATTTCATTTTGAATAACAGCACTACCATATTATAAGGCTGTGTTAACCCAAATGATCTTTACACTACTGAAGTCGTTATCGTAAGCATTAATGAACTCCTTATGAGACAACAATCGGGGATCAATAACATCGAGAAATTAAGGTTTATTGCACACGTGTAACGCTAACACATCATCAGCGTTAGTCCACTGCTGGTCTCCTCTAATGAGCGCCTGTGCGCACTTTCCTCGGCTTGTCGCATGCAGTCTTTGTCGGCAGCCTTTAGCAGATCAATTTTAACAATTACTCTTCAGAAGTGGTTAATATGTGAAGCCGGCGCAGGTGTATCAAAATGATGACAGAAATGAAAATAAACCAGGTTTGTAAGGAAATAATCGGCATTCGGTTTTCTCTAGATACCCCTTATCAAACTATTACTTCTCTACCCACTCCCTGTACTTACTTATCCCTTGTATACCAATCCCAGGAGGTAGTGTACGGTTTGTGAAGTATTCTGTGTTTGCAAGTGTGTCCAGCCTAAACGGGCTCCCAGTGCGTTGCTCCGCGCCTAACCGCGATGTAAAGCAGCCGCCGCTGCAGTGACGCGCATCTTACATTATTTGCTGATATGTTCGTAGAAACAGTCGCTCAGCGCGCCCTGTGCGCCCTGAATACAAACTATCGGTTGTAGTCAGAGAGCCGGCTGAGATTTTTTCTTAGTCATACGTTCATTTCTTCGTCATCATCATCATCAGGCTATCCTGTCCACTGGTGGACATAGGCCTCTCCAATAGCAGGCCACTGAGCTTCATCTTCAGTTCTTCGTTAATTTCTTAACTGAGTTTATTGACTTATCCGAGTTGGAAAGGAGGAAGACTGTACCCCCGAGCCCATGCGGGGTATACCAAACCGAAAACATGAATGGATTGTTATTGTTATTATTGATTTTGTGAATAACAAAATGGTTACTGAATATGTAAATAAAATTTTAATTTTATGCTATTATTAGGAATAAATTGTTTGATATATGTATCTGATGGTATGTTACTTTTATGTTACGTTTATAAAACATGGGTTTATATCCTTAATATTCTAGAAATATTAAAAACGGTTCTATATCAACGTTATTTTCCTCCTCCTTTTAATTGACAGCTGTATATATATTACGTGTTGCCAGTGCTTAGTCTATCATTTTTTAAACAAAGCACTGCGGGATGGCGGCTCAAGCTCTACAACTATGTCACAGACAACTCTATAGTCTATGACTGTTTTATGGTCCTCTCTTATCGTGTCATCGCGCATATTTAAAGTTACGTCCTAATAATGAGCTATCAAAATGGCGCTTACCTTTTACGTCCCAGCAAACAACAACAAATTTAAAGGAAATAAAGATTTAGTTTCACTGTGAAAGAAACTAATTAGGAAGTTTTTTTACAAACTGTCTTATTAAAGGAGTGTGTACGTTATTTTTAAGATACACTATTTCATTTAAATAGTCATACCAGGTGTTTTATGGGTAAGCAGAGAGCACGGAAGACCAAATATCACTATCTTAACAGACCTGGTTTACTTCTTTTCGATTCGAAGACTTGATTCCATTTATCTTTGCAGTATTTCATCTTAATAATTTCATTCGTTTTTCTTCCTTAGTGTAATAGTTTTAATAGCTTATGGCCTATACGTGTCCGATAGGTCACATACCTAAAAATACTATAAATAATCATTTTAAACTAATTTAGACCTTAGTACAATAATTTTAAGTGTTGTTATTGAGTTACACATTGTTTTCGTACATGATTGGATAGAGTATTGTCTATTGTCTCTATATTATAATAATTTGTACCAGAATGAAAACAAAATGTCAACGCACGTTATATTAGAATCTAGGCCATAGGTTCTTAAACCTTTTTATACAAATTTATTCCATTGCCAAAAGAAAATTGGAATTCTTTTGTTCTATTATCAGCCTGTCTACGTCCATTGCTGGACATAGGCCTCCTCTGAGGAGTTCTTGTACAATTTTTTTTTTTGTAATTTTCATTTTTCTTTTCTCTAGTTATTTTTAATCTCATTTCGATATTTACTTAGCTTGGCTAATAATTTAGAAATTAAATTAACATATTATGAATTATGTCAAACATCCATATGGAATTGAATATTTATGTTGTAACAATTCAATATTGTTAATGTTTACTACTTTACTTACTTTAGTCTACTTTCTTACAGATAGTATCAGATATATTTGAAGTGTATCATAATGATATTAAAAAATAGTATTAGGATTAGTGCCCGGTGCATAGCAATATGCTCATCCCCTATTCCATGATGGGACGAGAACACAACCGGTGAGACGTGCGAGTGTACTACAATCCAATCTCTACCCCTTCGGGGACTACAAGCATGATCAAATACCAAAATTTCCTCTAAAATGTACACTTGGCAACGGTTATAATTTATGCGGATACTAATAGAAGATTGATTTGTAATATCTTTACAATTTTATACGTGTATTTGAGAGTAAGTAAGTTATATTTATATAGTTTTTAATTATTAGCTACACGACAGAGCTCTTGTCAAGATTGATGAAAAGCGTTTGCTCTAAAACTTTATTATTACTGTTTTATTTTATGTAATGAACAATAGGTGCAAACGTCTTTCTGTAACTTATATTTTCAGTGTACATATTTGTTTATGCAGGTAGGCAGAGGAGCATAGTAATCTCACTTTTTAGCAGTTTTGTTATATTATGTCCCATGGGATAGGGGGTTGAGACTATTGCAACAAATTTACTAATAATTTTGTTTATAATTTGATATATAATATGATAATTTCATATTATTGTGGTCGGCATAGCTATATACGAATACTATGTACAGTTTAGTTAGCGCAGTTTTATTATTTTTATGTGTTTGATTTATATCTGGTATAAAATATTTTTTTTTATCTTCACGCCAGTATTCCCAAAGGGATTGGACGATTAGAGTAAATACCAATCCTACGACTTACCTGTAGAATTCTACGTTCCACCAAGGACTAGGAAGTAAGTCTAGCGTCATAACCAGGCACAAATCCAGACTCGGAGTTCCTACAAAAAGATTTTATTTGGATAAAACTAGACAGTAGCCAACCCTGGATTCCAACCCATGACCACACGATCAGCTTGCTTACAATCACTCGATCAAATCAAATAATAATTGTGTAAATCCCACAAAAAAGGTCGAAAGTAACTTCAAGTACACCAATGTTGCCCTACTGCGATAATTTTATTATTACAATAATAACAAGAGCACCGTTATGAGGCGAGTATGTGTCATGTTTATTTATGTATGTATAATGATAGTAGAAGAAGTGAAAGAATGCGACAAGTCCTTAGTCCCGGTATACCGATACTCCAAATATGACTGACATTGTCATAATAAAACAACTAATTAACTAGGTGAAAGTCGGATCATAATATCTTCATATATTTTATCATAGTATTTCCAAGTAAAGTTCATGTAATTCCCACAGAAAATAATTTGGTACACATTGCAAATATTATACTCGAATGCCATAAATATTATATAACAATTTCCATATTTCGTGGAAAGGGATTATGCAGTGCGCAAGACTGGTTATTTCAGTGCGGGTGGATGTCCATGTTTCGTTTCTCGGAAGCGCAGACCGCACTCTCCCTCTCACTCTCACTCCGCGGGGAGTGCGCGATCGATATTCTGCGGTATCCATTCTATTGTTGTGTAAGGATATTCCAATTTTAAATTATTACTATGCGGCATATTTATCAACACTTTTATCGTTTTGTGTAGTTCTGTGAGTGTATTCCAGTTTTAAATTATTATTATTTGTAAACTTTTATCGTTCCACTTTTGCACACAACTTTCCTCTCAGACGTACGTTATCATCATAAGCAATAGTCAACCTCTGTCATTTCATATTTAATCAACGAAAACTTTCTATTTGTTTTCTAAGCACTTCTATTTTTAGCTACAATCACTTTAACTTACTTCTATCACTTAACGTTTTAAACGTCTTAACTAGTTGGTATCAGAAACATATTTTAACTATAAATAAATACTGAAGATCAGCAATACATTTAGAGGTAACCGTACCCGTGAAAATCTAGTGGCGTAGAAGTCAGGCTGCCGCTGGAAAGGTCCTAGGTTAAAATCCTGGCGCGTATCTCTTTGTTTATAAAAATATCATTTACCATAATGCCGAAGAAAAACATGTTGGGGAAACCTGTACAAGTTAGAGTTGCTGATGATGGAATGTCGAGATATTTCAAATATCCCTCGCCCACCCTCAGGCAGCCTGGTCGCTGTACACACACCCTTCGTCAGGTGAGTCACTCCACACGGCAGCTATCTGTGTGTGCATGTGTGGGTGCGGTTGTTGGTGTGAGTGCGAGACTGGCTGGCGTCGTCAGTAGACTGAAGCTTGTTTGGATTGGTTCTATAGAAACCCTTTTGGATTTAAAAATTCACATAAATGAAGGCGCTAAGTGCTTGTCCCAAATTTCGATCATCACCTTGTTGACTAGTTGAAAATGTCATTGTCAAGTCCGTTGTTAGTTAAAATCTATGCATAAGGCTATGCAAGTTCGTCATTGGCATATGGTATTTGTACCTGTTTTGCAATTCATGAAATACCACGTTGGGCTTGTACGTAGCAGCGGATGTTGTTAAACCTTGTTGAAGACAATGCCCAGGACATTGGTGAAGCAATGTCCTAGACAATATTTGCACCATTGCGAAAAAAATATGGTAACTACGCAAGTAACCAATTTAATTATCTATGTTACTGAGATTCACAATACATGCAAATACATTTTCAATATATATGGTGCCAGTGGTCTGGTTGTCGTGGAAATTGCATTGTATAATTTTGTGTTATATATGAAAAGATTTACGCCAATTCACTACAAGCGGACTTCACGCGAGAGGCGGCGCGGGAGGTGAAGTGTTTAATATTTCACGTTTCAGGCGGCTCTCGGGGGAGCGTGGGCAAGATAAACCCGCTACACAGACGTTCACACATTTTTTATATACATTATATAAATACATAAGCAGCATAAAGCTAGTATGTTCGTGACTACATTTTCGTTAGTGTGCTCGCGCGTAGGCACTTAGTGTTTACCTAACGATGAACATTAATGTACGAATAAAAAAATAGTATCAAATTTTATTGCTATGCTCAGAATTTGTCTTGCCCTAATTCTTTCACCAATTACCCCGTTTTTAAGGAGATTCAGTATGATAGAGAAATGCGTTTTTTACTGCTTAGATCGTGAGCAGATGATGCAATAAATGGTATATTGATAAGGATTTAAATACTCATCAGATCATGCTCTGATAACATAGTAGGTGTAGCAGATACCTTATGTTTATTGCTCGATTTCAATATTGGCGAATAATTTAAACGAACTGTTTTTATGAATGTTACTATATATGATTTTATATATGAAATTAAGCCAAGACAAGTTCCAACCATGATTTCATATTAAAATATTCCTCCTAACCATCGTCAACAGTATTCGTAATCTTTTGCTCAAGTATAAATGAAGAGCTTCTAAGAGAATATGTTACAGAAGTAACAAAAGGTTACAGAAACAATATTTGGTATATAAATGAACCTTTCCTGTATTGGAATAGACGGGGAAACTTGAATTCTACTACATCAGCATTTATTATAATGTGAAATTGCCGATGATTCTTGCAGACACACGTTAAACCATGCACTACAACAACACAAACTACAACGAATAATACCACATCGGCCCTATTTTCAATTAATCTTAGATTCAACCAGTTCCAGATAGTCGATGTACGTGAACGATAGTGGCTTGCTAACATGAAGAGGTCTCTAAGACTATATTTCTAAAAACAAAATGTCCTGGATTTTCTTCTTCATTTATCTTTTAACCGCTACCAGTACTCCCCCGCCAATAATCTACATATATCCACACGTATATACCTATAGCATAAACAATATAGGTACGATGTACGTGCTTTAACTGTTTTCTATTCCATTTCGCTAATTTAAGTAGATTAAAGCCGTTAACATGAGCAATGGTGTGTCCTACGGGAAATAACGTTAAACGTACATTTTCACGTCACGTCCCGCGCTGTGCGGTCGTTTTAAATGGTTTTTAATTGGATTACGGGGAAAACGCTGAAACAACGTGACACCGAGAATTTTGTAATCCCACAATGGTAGGTTATTTCGGGTCAAAAATATCTTAAGCAGACCAGCCTGAATGACCATTTTATTTAATATAGAAGAGTCAATAGAACTCTGTCAGGACCGTAGCAGGTGGAAATCTTTAATCTCTGCCTACTTTTATAATAAATAGGCGTAACATTATGTGTGTAAGTATCTTGTATTATGAAAACCTTAATAAAATAACACAGGCATGTCATGTCACTATTAAATTAACATATTTACTGATACTTGTAGGTAATCCAGGAACTACAGCTCACTTCTACAAATAGATGTATCACTTCTGCTTTTTTGAAAATTCGGACACGTGACGTTTATCTCCGGCATATATGACGTTTATTTTCGGCAAATCAAAAGAGAAACGATAAATGAGATGATGATGCGAGTCATTACCAAAATCAGTAATTTCATTTAATAATAACAACATAATAATTTTAATAATAATAATAACAACATAATAATTTAATAATAGTCAAGATACGATTAGTGCTTTAGAATTAGTGTTTATACTCTTGCAGAAAACAATGTCTTTGCCTAGATTTAGACTGTTGCACCATTATAATCGCTATATGAATATACCAGGTGAAAGGCTGCAAGTAGAATTTGGATGCGGCAAGCCGAGGACAGGGCACGATGGCGCTTAAGGGGGGGGGGACCTATGTACAACAG
>DWEC01003766.1:0-10340 GCA_018245735.1 Microceris miodesmiata | reverse complement strand
TGAATTATAATATAATGTAATCGAATCTTAAAATTACAAATGATTTGATCGTGACTGGATGAAAACTTAGAAACCAAATTTTGAAAGTAGCGGGACTTTTGAAACTTGGGTTTAAACTAAAAAGCCATTTTAACAGTGATATGATATTTTTAAACGACTTTCTTAAACTATATCATTCCACTGATGACAAAGCGTAATCCAAAGCTTTTGAAAATAGTTAAAAAGTTAGTAGTTCTTGCAAGTTATCGTGTGAAGCATCATCTATTGATCTATTTAAAAAAAGGCTTAAACAATTTTACTAAGTTCTTGAAAAATACGCAAAGATAAGCGTAAATATTTACCGTGCTTTAACGGATCTCATCATCATTCATCCAGCGTTATTCTAATGAACCATCGGTGGAAGGCCTTTGTTGCCACATCAAGCTTATCGCTCGATATTATGATATCCATAACACTGCAATATCAGGAGACTCCCCTCGAAGCGAACAGCATTGTCTTCTAACAATACACAGTAGTTATATTGTAAGGCAGTATGGACATTAAAAACATAAGCACGCAACAACCCCTCCGTCAACTAAACACCCTAACGCGAAATCCTAAGGGAGACAAAGATTTGAGTACAGAAGGGTCAGTCGAAAATAAGAATCATGTTTAGAAGATCAAATGCGTCTAAACTTATATATTTGTTATGCATCAAAGGAGTTCGCTTTTTTATCTGCAAATGCATTAGACGCTGAGTTTACGAAAAGAGCAATGTAAAAAATACATTATCATATGGGACTGCTGACACGTGCTTTGCTTTCCATTTCAGAAAAAAGTCTGTGTTGGATCAATAAAAGGATAGGCCTCGCCTAATAGCACTTGTTCAAACGCCTCTACCAATTTCTAAGTTAGTTTCATGTGCCTACGTTTCAGACTCGATGTCTTGAGTCGTAGCATTCATAAAATAACATTTTATAAATAGTTCGCTCAAACTTGAGAAGATGTTATTCACATGTAATTTCGTATTTACAGAAATATCTAGATTTTCCCATAATATCCGATGCAACGACCCAAGAACAGGACACACGCATTCATCTTATCTCCATTTAAGTCGATGCAAATTTCGTTCTAAATTAACCACGTCTAGTCGCGTCTATTTTATTGTATAGTCTATGGCGGATACCACTTAGTATTTCAGCTGGTGTAATCGAAATTGGCTTTTATTTGTTTGTAATAAGGATCTCGTCAATTGTATGTGTATATTGGTGTGTTTTGTATTCGAGTCGGGTTCTCTCCGCCTGATTGGTCGTACGTTCACGGAAGGGCAAGAGCGTTAAGATTTGCGTCTATCGTTACACTTGGATGACTTGATTTTAATTCGATTTCAGTTCGAAGGGACATTAAAATATACTTAGGGTTGGGTTGACAAGCAGCCGAGGGTAAACGGAATTAGGACTGCTTGTTTAACTAAATGTAATTTTTGTCGTGAGATCGTTATAAATTAGGATTTAAACTTGTCACAGAACTTAATTGGAAAACCGCGATTCTGTTGAAGTATTGATAATACGTAACATCACGCGTGTAATCTCATCTAGTAGTAACACTCTCACCTATTACCGCTTACGTTTTTGTCTCACTATAGTACCTATACGTGGTGAGCCTATTGCTATGCATCGGACACAAATCGTGACTCTGTGCCATTACAAGAAATTTCAAGATAGAAAAATCTCCAGGATCGAACCCAGGACATCTCGATCGGCAGTCGCTTGACAGTATAAACAAGAAATATTATATAAGTAAAGCAAATGAACAAAGGCACACTTATAGTTGTGTGTGTCACGCAACAGTTCTATACAAGATTCAATATACATATTAGGTATTTCAGAACACCAGATTGTTTTTACAGATAATGATAAGATCAAATGAACAACGGTTAGCAGAAAACAGACAGGAATTAAACTAAAAATCATCCCAATAATACTTCGTCGTACTAAAGTCTCGTAATGAATTATCCGGGTGCAATACAGATTATTAGAAATTCTCGCTCTGTACATTAATAGGTAATATTTTAACTGCATAATAAACCTAGCATTAACGCCTCCGAATTAATTTTAAGGTCATTTAACTTCTAAGAGGGCGTCCATCAGGGTAATTAAAATTTAAGTTGGCCATAAATCCTAAATGTCAATCATGAATAAATATTTAAACGCGCAAGTTCTTTGAATAATGAAGGGTATTATTATTTCGTCACTTTATTCGAAGATATATATGTGAAATATATGTATTTAAAATACATATATAAATTTAACATGTAGATGTTTAGAGATTAGTTTTGCCGAACCTTAGTATCTAAAATAAAAGTGCAAGACCAAATTAGACGAACATAATCAATTTTATTAGGTATAGAGAAATAATTGAAATATAATATTACCTTATGATTAGTAACTTACGTGTAACATATTATTTAATCAGATAATTATATTCTATAGTAACGGAACAGTTAAGGTGGTTCTTGGAAACATACAGCTCTTGAGAATTGATTATCGTCTATTATTTGTCGATTGTAAAATCTGGCAAAAGTATTCGAGGTCGAGGTCCAGCCCGCGGTTTTTCTGATCACTTCGAGTGAGACGCCGGCGCGGCGTGCCGCGGACGTGGCGGCGTGCCGGGCGCTGTGCGCCCCAAACGTCGCCACGTCCACGCCGCTTTCCGACATCACTTGTTTTACCCACCGAGATATAGTTTGACTTGTTGCTGCCGTGTGAGGCGGCTTGAACGTCAACAACAAATTATCCGTATCATTAAATCTCTTCCTCAACTGTTCCGTTCGAGATATGTAATCTTTGATTGCAGTTGCTGGACAAATATCCCTATTTTCCTTAAAACATGGAAGGATTAGAAAAGGCTGTTCACGTCCCACACATGACGTCTTTATTATATCTGAGATCACAATTCTAACATCATTATCATTTATACTAATATTGCTCCTCTTAATCAAAGACAATGTCTGCGCCCTGTGGGCCGTACACAGAACTAAAAGAATTGTAACCTTCTTTGTAATTTTTTCAATAGATATCTCCTTATGGGGTTTCCATTGTGCGACGAAATTTAAAACAATTTGCGGATCCCATGTACTAACGTATTTGGGAAGGGTAGGTTTTAACTTGTATACACCTTTAAAAAACCTTTTAATTAAGTTGCTACTATTAAAATTACAATTTAAAAATAAAGCTAAGGCAGATCTGTGGTTATTAAGTGAACCATACGCAGCACCCTTTTTATAATGTTCTGTAAGAAAGGTAAGTATTACTGATTCTTCACAAGTATTATAGGGATCTAAATTTAGGTCGAGGCAAAATTTCCACCATAGTTTATAAGTGCAGCTGTATTGTTGCATAGTATTTTGAGCTAATGAAGACAACATTATGTCCAGTGCAACCTCGGGGGTTCCTTTTCTCAGGAAAGCCTCCCGGAGAGCTTCGCGACACCCAGGGAATGTATAAATCGCCTTTTCCTGCAAGGCAGATTTAAGAGTTGTTCGTTAGCATCTAGATAAAGTACATTTGAGATACACATGTCTTTTAGGACTGGAAACCAAGGTTGAGAGGGCCAGTAAGGAAACACTAATATGCCCTCTGCCTTATCCATTTTAATTTTTTGAAGGCATTTCAAAATTAATGAGAAAGGAGGGAAAGCGTAAAAGAAATAGGGTTTCCAACTTATTGTAAAGGCATCTACCGTAAAAGAATCCGGATCCGGCTTCCATGATATATATTTTTCACACTTGGCATTGGCACGAGAAGCGAAAAGGTCTACATTCGGTTTCCCTAAATTGTTTGTAATGTATTGAAAAGCTGTATTTGTTATTTCAAATTCTGTGTCTGCATTGATGTTACGGGATTCTTGGTCTGCCTCTAAGTTTTCTTTTGTATTAATATATGAGGCATACAACCATATTTTTCTCTTCTCGCACCATTGCCAGATATTTCTTGTAATTTCGTTTAAATGTTGAAATTGAATTCCTCCCATTCGATTTATGTAACTAATCGCCGTGGTGTTGTCGCATCTTAATAAAACTGCACAATCGAACTTATTGCGGGCAAATGACTTTATACTTAAAAATGCGGCTTTGAGTTCTAAATAATTTATATGGAACCCCAGTTCTTCAGACTTCCATTTGCCGCCAGTGCGTATATTATTACAAAACGCACCCCAGCCAAATTTTGATGCGTCGGAAAAGATTTCCATAACAAATGTTGGTTTTTCTATTTTATTTTTTGAAATATAAATATTTTTTGCCCACCAAAGCAAATCTGATAAAATGTTATTTGATGGAGAAAATTTTGCGCTGTAATTATGATGGCATTTCAGTAAAGTTGTATGCTTTTCACGCTCTAATAATTTAGTATACATCCAGCTATAACCTACTGCTGGGCATGCAGCTGTAAGTACTCCTATTAGCTGAGCAAATTCCTTAATTGTACATCTAGGTAAACTAAGGAATTTGTGAACAAGCTTAAAAATATGATTCTGTTTTTCAATTGGTAGTTGGATGGACATTTCCAGTGAATTAAAAATAAAACCTAAATATTTACATGTGGTTTTAGGATCCAGGTGACTTTTCTCGTAATTAATTATGAAACCTAAACATTCTAATAGTTTACGGGTTTCCGTCACATTGTTCTGACATTCTTTAAAGTTTGAACCTAAGCATAAAATATCATCTAGATACACCACAGACGTAAAACCCCTACTTCTTAAAAAAGCTACAACTACTTTCATGATCTTAGTGAAAGTTCTTGGTGCTGTAGAGAGACCATAAGGCATGGCATTAAATTGATATGTAATGAAGTTTGAATCACTAATTTCAAACTGAAATCTTAAGAATTTTTTGTGAGTAGGTTTAATTGGAACTAACAAGTATGATTCCTTCAAATCTATAGTTGCCATAAAACATCCCTTCGATATCAGAAGCGCCGCTGTTCTATAATCTTCCATTTTGAAATGGGCATGTGTTACAAAATTATTAAATGATTTTAAATTCAAAATAAATCGATAATCACCATTCTGCTTAGGTGCTAAGAATATCTCAGATATGTATTGATTTCTAGACGGTTCGCAAACCGAGATAGCCTCTAGATCGAGTAATTTTTTAATGGCCTTAGACATATTAGTTTTCTCTTTTGGTGACCATTTACGTAAATTATTACCATGTTTTGTTACACTTCTGTTAATAGGAATATTGTAACCATCTCGGATCCAATCTAAAACTACCTTATTATTAGTGATATTACGCCAGCAATTATAAAAATATTTTAATCTACCGGCATGTACCTTTATGTCCGAGGACCTGCACGAGGAGGTTTGTTCCAAATTCTGGTTGGGGTGAAGTTCTGTGATGCAAATGGTCTCTGGTTGACGTGGGATATCCTTCTGGGCCCTCCTCGCCCCCCCCTGTAAGTTGCGCGAGAAGAGCCCCTCCAGTTTCCCTGAGGCTTCGATGCCCGAGATGTGGAAGGACCCAGAAAAGCCTTAGAATCGGGCTTTTTAATTTGAGAGCTTTGTCTTTCAATAGCCTTGGAAGCTTTAATTTTTTCGGGCAGGTCACTACCAAAGAGCATCTCGTCTCTTTCACTCTCCAGAATAACATTTGAAAAAGATTTTTCTAATCCCTGAATTAATGATTTTGCTCGCGTCAGAGTCTCCAACGCATGCAAATCTGACAGTATTCTACATGCGTCAGATAAAAATTTTATTGCTCCTAGCTGATTTGCTTCTGTTTTATCACTTATTAGAAGTAACGTCATAGCTCTGTTTATCGCAGTAAGGCCAGCCCCTAATTGTTGCTGTAAGCCCTCGATTTTCTTGTCTCGTACTCGGGCGAATTCGGAAACCGCAGCGGCTATTTCTGGATTTAATCGAGGTGCTCTAAGAAGCTTGCAATTTTGCGGCGCTGTATAATTTACAAATAATTTTTCTTTTTGGTCTTTATCCAAAAGGCCTTTTCTAAGAATTGGAGCCCATCTTAGAGCTAGATCAGGATGGATATCAGGTCCATATGTAATCTCCTCGGGGACTAAATCTCCGAGAGCTGTGAGTACTTCTGGCTCCAAGGCAGGCGCCTGCGCAGGAGTATCATCCTTATTCTCACTTTGAACTGGTGTCAGTTCATCCCCACTGGGGTACTTTTGTATTTGTAAAGAACTGTCATTGGCATCGGCGTTATTGGTTTCGATCTCTAAAGATGACAAATTTTACCATAAAATTTAGGTTAACCTAGTATGTGATTACATACTATATTAATACAATAGTTTTATGTTATCGAAATGCATTTTTATGCTAACTGGTTGACTCACGGTCAACTCTGTAGTCATAGCTGGACCCGTTGGTTAACTCACAGTTAACTCTTGGGCTATAACTGCTTTCTGATTGACTCCCGGTCAACACTAAAGCTTAATTAACACACTTTTTTTTTTTTCTTTGAAAATGACGTTATGGAATTAAAGTTGAATAAGTGAAGTGAGTACTGACGAAATTGATTATGCTTACCAGAATTTTCTTCGAAATCAGACG
Source organism: Microceris miodesmiata (assembly GCA_018245735.1). Lineage (NCBI taxonomy): Eukaryota > Metazoa > Arthropoda > Insecta > Lepidoptera > Hesperiidae > Microceris > Microceris miodesmiata. Next base: position 3,785 of record DWEC01003766.1, on the reverse strand, counting down.
AATCCGAATATATAATCACTCTTTTACGACGTTTAGCTTTTCTGGATTCTAATTTATTAATCTTTCGTTTATAATAAGTAATTTGGTCTTCTGCACTTCGTTTCGGCATTATCGTAGCAGAGAACGCGTGCGTTATCCTACCCGCACAATAAAAGAATGAACTTAATGACAAGTCGGAACAATATGGCGGGTTGTTGATTCATTCGTTTAGGAATGTCATATCTATCTATAAAGCGTGCGGATTATTGCCTGAACAATAAAGGGACTACATGTTAAATTCATATATGTATTTTAAATACATATATTTCACATCTATATCTTCGAATAAAGTGACGAAATAATAATTCAGGGGATAAACAATGTGATATTTATTTATTCTAGCACAAAAGCGCTGTTATTTAACATCTGGATTAACGATCTATAATTTACAAAATATAATTTATTCGCATATCGAAAGTATTCATATATTCTTTACAAGATATCTAGCTTTTTGTAGCGGCGTCTGTTAAAAATCTACCAATAATTTTGGACTACAGCACTTCAAAATGGCGTCGCTCTACCGTCGTCACTTGTTACTAGATTTTTATTTTATAAGAAGCTGTTGTCTGGATACATTGATGCAGTGAGTTGCTGGCCAAAATAAATATTGACATTCATACAAAAACAAACATACAAAAGACAAACATACAAAAACGTTCAAAAGCACTCTCCCACGTACTGCAAATATATTATAATGAATACTATCATCTCTCCGTGACTCAATGATTTGGATATATTTTACGTCACGATATTATTAAACTTAAAAAAAATGCTCTGCTCAAATAAAAATTGATTTAATCCATAGTTTCTCTCCCCAAATTTTATAGTTTATGTGTATTTTACATATTTTAATAGTAACGTACTCGTATTTAACTAGTCCGCTTTTGATAATTTTTGAATTGCATTTTTAATGGTTCATTAACATGATGTTGTACTTAAGAATAGTAGTTAAGAATGCGAACAATAAATGCACGTGTCCTTATCATCCCGGTCTAACCAGTTGTACTTGATATAATTTAACTATAACATTGTATACAATGCTATAATAATGTAACAAAACTTAAATGCTACATATTACCTTTATACCAACACGTAAAGAGAAAACATATGTGCAAGGAATGTAAGATTTAACATTTTAAATTTGTATAGAGAAGACGGTCAGCAGTTAAATTATTTATACTACGCGTGTTATAAATAAATAATAATAATCGACCCATTATAATTCCACTGTTGGAATATGGGTCTCCTCTCATATTGAGAGGGCTAAGGTCTTAGTCTGCCACGCTGGCCAAGTGCGGGTTGGCAGACTTCACACACCTTACAAAATATTTTTTTTTTATAAATTCTAAGGTATGCAGGTTTCCTCACGATGTTTTCCTTCACCGTTAGCAAGCGATATTTTAATTTAAAACGCACTTTTGTAAAGAGATGCGTGCCATGGATTTGAACCCAGACCTCCGGAGTGAGAGGCTGAATTCTTAACCATTAGGATATCACTGCTATACAGGTATATGTATATTGCCTATATATTGTACCAATTTATTATATATTTGTTCCTGGCATTTTATTCTATTTATGTACCAAGTAAGTATTATTTATTTTTTTAAGTTTACGTCATTCATCAATTTTCAAAAGATATTGTATTACGTATACAAATTCATAAATAAAGGAATAAATAAATGAACGATCGAACGAATGAAGAATATAGAGAAGAAGAACGAAGAAGGTAGATTTAGTTCCAATTTGCAATCCAATTAACGATGCTTACAAAATCAGTTTGAAATTTAGTAAGATCACATGGTTTGTCTTCACATTTTATATTATCTTTACATTTCCCAGCACAAGTGAGGTCTGTGCATAATGGCGCATCGTGTTCGATAGAGCAATTCAACGAGAACATTAAAGGCAGCTAGCCAGAATTGGTCGACATGGCGCCCGGAGACAGGGTGTGTAAATGGTCACTGCGGTCGCAAGTAATTATAGATGTAGATATTATAATTACTCATATTTGTTATAATTACTAAGTTGTGATAATAAAATAATAGTTTTGCTATACAGTGTGTATAATATATGTACGTTTTTAGCACACTTGTAAAATTAAATTTTACATAAAATTAAAGAACGGATAGATTTTGTTTCTATGTTAAGGTTTAAAAATCCGTTTAAAAATCGGATTACTGAGACGTTTAAGTAGCTCTTTTGTAGGCTGTTGCGTCATATAGCCACTTATATATTACGAGTTGTGTCAAACAAGGGAAGAATATTTCAATCAGGGCGTGATATTTAACAAGATATGGATATGGAACTACTCAAATATAACACAAGAGTCAAATATAACAACATCTATTACAACATTATAATACGTAATTTTCACAAGTGCTTCGCCCGGACAATATCTATTTATAGACGGTATCTTGAGAATTTTATCGCCCAATCATCTTCGCGTTATTTTCGCGTCACGAAATATAATCAGTGAAATTCGTCTCCGCTTTAACGATCATATTTTATTACAATATTGAGTGGAGCTTTGGGAGATATAAATAATTTTATGATATATTTTATATTCGCTTGCTTGAAATAGATATTAACGTTCGTAATTATTAATCAAGAAATCTTTAATAAACCCAATTTAAAAAAAAAAAACCTTTATTCTTAATCATCTTCAACTTTGTTGTAATGAGAATGTTTAAATAGCTAACTAGCACTGAATTATCGAATTCATTCAACATAATTTATTTAGTTTGGACGTCAATTCCATACTTTTTATGAGTATCTACAGGTACCTGTACATATACAATCGAATACACTTGTGTATACTTAAAAAAAAAATATAAATTTCGTATGAAACATAGTTACTATTCATTTTTTTAGTTATTCACAAAATCATATGCGTGGAGATATAAAAAATCTGAGAAGTGGTATAAAAATATTCTATCGTTATAAAACGGGCAGAAACACTTGAAACGTATCTTTTATAAACGTATTTATAAAACATTTTTCTGTGTGCTCCCATTCAAATATAAAAAGACGAATCTGTGGAAATACGAATACATTCATAAAAATCTTATATTTTACATAAATATTTTATTCATTAATACAATGATTCGTAAAATCATATGTAGGAAGATATAATAAGTTCTTAAAAACATTTCTCATACGTCAATTGAATTTGAAGGCGATGTAAAAAGAATATGTAATAATTGTATTCAATATGAACGTACACTCAACATACTCGATAGTGAATTTATGTTCTACGCTAAACTAAAAATATTTGTAAAAATATTATCTCAATTATTATTAACTTTTGTCCACACCCGATACAAGCGTTTTACATCTTTTTACTCATGAGCGTCTTTGAGACTCGCGAAAAATACTCAATCAATATTCTATTTCACATCTTAACACCTGAAGTGAATTGCTTAGAGTAGAACAACAAAACGCCAGTTCGAAACTGTCGCCAAGATTAGTGGTTGGACTGATGACCAGTCGCTAACAGCCCTTACGCTGGCACTCCGCGGGGCGGCATTGGCGATATTGGAAGCGTCTCCAAACTTATCGAGCTACAACGATTTGGTCGAAGCTTTGGAAGCCAGGTTCGGAGAGAAACACCTGGAACACGTCTTCAGGGCCATGCTGCGTGACCGAGTACAGCGCAGCAGCGAAGGCCTTCAACAATGGGCCTTGGAATCCGAGAAACTGGTGCGGAAGGCATACGCATCTGTGGATGCCAATTTACTGGATAACAA
>DWEC01003765.1:0-10342 GCA_018245735.1 Microceris miodesmiata | reverse complement strand
CTGGGCATGCGGGTTGGAGATCGCAGGGCACAGCTTTTCGCACCGCCGACGCTGCTGCCCGTCGGCGGCCAGGGCATATTATAGCCGTGCCTATTTAGGCTGTGCTATACCGCAATCAGCCGGTCGCCAGAGTCTTGTCTGTTATAGCAGGGTGTACCACATGCAGGTGAGGTTGGCTTGGGTTCCTGAGATGGTGGTTGGAACCCCTTACACCCCAGTGAATATACATCTGGAATATTTAAATTTTATTTATTTACGCTGTAAAAACGTTCATGTTTCCGAATCCGTTCAAGAGTCATGAAATGTCTATTTCTAGAGTTGTCCATATTTTATTGCATACACGATTTATTATTATCACAAGTTGATAGGATATTGCGCAATTATTAAAAAGTTCACGAACAATTTTGATTTCTTATCGCAATAGTCCAAAAGCTAGTTTAAATAAATTAAGTAGCCTAGGTACATTCTTACCTAAGATCCAATCAACTCTCTTTTAGACCGCAATCGTCATCGTATTTTTTTTTAAATATTTCAACACTTGCAAAGACAAAAATACTGAAAAATATTCATATGAGAAGACAACTTTAGCTATTATTATTCAAATTTACAGAAATAATGTAACAACCGTTAGAAGAGCAATTTAAACGACAATTAATTACAACTATTGCGTTTTCATATTCGGGCTTTCCCGCTGAACTTATCTGGGTGCTTTGTTTTATGGTATTTAATAATAATATTAACCAGAAAATGATTCTAAATATTAAAATGTATAAAGCAGGTAATATACTTATCTGTATGCGATGTCGATATTGTAAAAAATCGTGCATTATCTACTTTTTTCTTGGAATTGTAGTGGGCAATACTAATCTGTGAGTGACATTAGTATTATATGGAAGTTGTGGAGTATATGATAATTTTTTCCACTAAATACTTGATAAAATTAAAAATATTGTAATTTTTGTTATTTAAAATCGTTGTTACAATTTTGTCGTTATAATATAATCCATGAATGTATTGTGTGCTATAATGTTATACAGATAATTTTCGAAAACAGCATAGCGAAGTGTTATGGAAAGCGATCCGACATGAAATACTGTTGTGTAGTTATTGTGCTTTGCGTGTTGTGTGAAAGTCATTTAACGAGTTCCAACAGAACAACTGGTGTTTCATTCAAGACTAACTCGACAGCAGAACAGAAAGGATGGAATATAAAACTTGACATTTATTTTTCGAAAACACTTCCGAGTGTGGTGAAAAAACCACCAGGAAGTGACGTTCGGTTCAAATGCGAAGCTATCATGAACTTTACAAAGGTGGAGAAGTACACGAAAAACAAGGAGGGTGTCGAAACTTCCTTGAAAGAATCACCACCTGATCATATCCAGCAGACTCTAATGAAGAACGTTAAGGTATACTGGTTGAAAGACAATAAAAATATATCGGACTCCAACAAAGTAAAGGCTTCGACGAAAATCGATAAAGTGAACGGAACTATAGGCACTAGTCTCAGAATTAAAGATATAGATCCACAGAACGAGGGTAACTACACTTGTGTTATCAAACAGATTAATGAAAAGAAACTAACAACTAAACTCATTGTTGAGAAAGATCTCGACAATTTGGAAAACTATGAGATACCAACACACACTTCACTATTTCCTAATACAGATAATGTAAATGAATATAAAATGACAATTAAAACAACACCCAATTTGATACCAGAGGATATGACTATTAATAATGTTGAGAAGATTAATAACATATCTGAACCCAGGAAGTTGGAACCAATTTGTCAGATTTATGATGGACAAGTGTGTTCCTCATTTTTGAAAGGCAAATTTGTGTATGTCCCTTTCAACACCACCCAAGTGGCACAGGAAGACAAACTGGTCAAAGCCATCCAAGTCACAAGATACTCTAATGAAATAAGCTCACATTGTGAACAATATGCTCTCCCCAGTCTTTGTTATTCAACTTTTCCTATATGTAGAGATCCACATTTAACTAATGATAATTATTTCAAGGAACTTAAATCTATATTTCTTCAACTACAACAACACAAGGACCAAGATCTGCCGTCAATAGTGTTTGAAAACTTGCCAAATGCATTGCCACAAATGATTAATAATAAGAATATATCAACAATTTTTAATTTCCGCTATAATTCCACAGTGCTGAGACGTGTATGTAAGCAGGACTGTGAGATATTAGAGAATGAGTTGTGCCAAACTGAGTATGCTATAGCTAAGAGACATCCTCATATTGGCAAGCAATTAACATTGGAAGAATGCCGGGACTTGCCAGAAGATGATCCAGGTTGCTTAAAGATTGGGATAGGAACTATGATGGTTTCAGATGATGAATGCTATTGGGAGAATGGTACTGGTTACTTGGGAAGAGTCAGTGTTGCAGATAACGGACTGCCTTGTATTGAGTGGTCTTTGCAGATGCATCTGAAGTTATCTGATCACCCTGAGCTGGCTGGCAAGCATACATATTGCAGGAATCCAGGTGGACTCAAATCGCAACCCTGGTGTATAGTAGAGAAGGATGGTAAAATTGATAAACAACTCTGCGATATTCCAAAATGTGCTCACAAGATTTGGATATATATTGTCATTATTTTTGTGTTACTTATTGTGGCCATTCTGGGGCTTATTGTTTGTCTTTGCTTCAGAAACAAGAATAAGTCAAATGCAGCGACCATTCGAGACATAAACTTACCTAATGCAGATAAAAACATTTATGGCAATTCAAGATTGAATTCACCAATAGAAATGAATGAGTTGCTGACTAATCAGAACATTAGTACACAGCCACACTTGATGACTCGACCTGTCCGAGGCAATGGTGTTTTGCGTATACCTCAGTATTCATTATCCCAAATAAAGTTCTTAGAAGAGCTGGGTGAAGGTGCATTTGGTAAAGTCTACAAAGGTGCTCTGAAAAAAAATGGGGAAACACAGTATGTAGCTGTGAAGGCATTAAAGGAAAATGCATCGGCTAAAACTCAAGCTGACTTCAGAAGGGAGATAGATTTGATTTCTGAACTGACACATGATAATATTGTGTGTATTGTTGGTGTAGCTCTCAGAGAAGAACCACTGTGTATGTTGTTTGAGTTCATGGCAAGAGGAGATCTCCATGAATTCTTGATGGGAAGAGCACCTCCTTCAGGGAAAGGTCTCCCGCCAATGAGATTGTTGACCATTGCTAACAATATTGCATCAGGAATGCAGTATCTTGCATCACATCATTATGTGCACAGGGATCTCGCTGCTAGAAATTGTTTAGTCTCTGATGATTTTGTTGTGAAAATTTCAGATTTTGGACTTTCTAGAGACATTTATAGCTCTGACTATTATCGAGTAAGTGTTAATATTTCACTTTTTTTCTGACTTCTTTAATCCTTTTACTTCCATTGAGAGGCATGTACTCTCATTACTTGTAAAGAACTAGAGCATGAATCACTATGGTGCTTCAATGAAATTTATTGAAGATATGAGATGGTGTTCACAAGCCCTGCCTGGCTGGCTAAGCAGTTGCAAGTTATTCCAACAAGAATAGTAACATATCATAAAAAAATATAGATTTTTATTCTAGATTATTATTGTAGAACATTGTAAGTTCAATAACCAATATCACAATAAAGACATTGATGTAAATATGTGAAAAAAATGCCATTAAAAGGTTTTTGTTCCCTTGGTATTTAGTTCTATTGACATTTGATCTTGGTGGTATTAGATATTATTTATATTACCAGAACATTGTGTGTGACAACCATTGGGATGACAGTAGAGACAAATGTGTGCTCTTTAATTATAATATTTCCTCACATATGCAAATGGATCGTGAGTTAAACAGTGGACATTTAAATGAAGGATATTTTCAGGTCCAGTCAAAGAGTTTGCTGCCTGTGAGGTGGATGCCACCAGAATCTATTTTGTATGGGAAGTTCACAACAGAAAGTGACATTTGGTCCTATGGAGTTGTATTGTGGGAGATCTACAGTTATGGACTTCAGCCATATTATGGGTATGAATTAAAAATTTTGTCTCTAATAACTTCTGGAGTCTTTAAGATTATTATGTTGTCATCATATTCATTGGAAGAATGACTGTTATTATATTAATGCAATATTCATTCTCTGATCTATTACATTATATTACAAGTTTTTAGTTTTTGTATATAACAATGTCTGTGTATTGAATAGAAGTTGACAGAATTGTCTGTAGCTACTTGTAGTGTTATTTAAATTATTTATAACTTCTCTTATCAACAGTACAATCATCAATATGAAATTTGATCATGGCAGTTCTAATAATATATCTGTCTGTTCTAGTAATATGTATATGTATTTTAAGTTTTAATAATTTAAATGCAACATCACAACTGTAATCACTGACAGGGTGGGTGGAGGACCATGGTACACTTCTATGTTTCACCAGTTACGTTCACGTCCCATGGAATAGGTGGTGAGCCTATTGCCATACACCAGGCACAGATCCAAACTACAGAGTCACTACTAAAAATTCCAAATTGGAAAAATCCAATAGTACCCAACCCGGGATTTGAACCCAGGACTTCCTGATCGACAGACGCGCTCGCAACCACTCGACCAATGGGACAGTTAATAATTTACATTTCCAAATGTTCATTCCAGGTATAGCAACCAGGAGGTTATATCCATGGTTCGTGGTGGAGAACTCCTTGCCTGTCCAACAGCCTGCCCCGCACCCATGTATGCTCTTATGAGGGAATGCTGGAAGCACACACCACAGAGGAGGCCTAACTTTGAAGAAATTGTTAATAGGTTCGTACAGCAACTACAATATTATAAATTGTGCTATCTATATGATTTTATGTGTGGTAATGATGGCAACCCGAGGTTCTTTATGTTGTCTCTAAAGCACAGGGGATGTTTCCAAAGATATTGGCAAGTAAAAAGGAAAAACAAATTTCTCATAACTTACAAGAAGCCTTAGAACATGGTGGATCAAAAAAAATAGTCTACTGTAAATTTTACAAATATCATACAATATTCTCACACTCACTCATATGTTTTCATCATTGAAATCCATATTTCATATATACTGATTATATTTTGTAGGGTTTTTTTTTATATTTTTCAAACTTGAATTACCATACCCTTTTCTTTTACTTGTTTATTTTAAACGAGACCAATTTTCTTTCATGGTATTACATTTTTATTTTAATAATAAATATAGACCAAATATAAAAGAAGTTATCTTTCGATTTTAGAATACAAGAATGGATTCAAATGGGTGGATGTCCAGATGTGGCTCCATCAGAATCTGGAAGCAGTGGCTGTGGACACCGGGCGACCACCTCGACGAAGGACTTACAGGAACGAGTACCGCTATTGCCACCTCATTGTTCTTCGTCTAATGGTTCTTTAGCCACTAGCAGCCTTAAAAAGTTCAGCGCTGCCGGTTCCAGCTCAAAAGGCACAGACGATAACTGTTCCACCTGTAGTGAAGTACCACCTCTCGTCCCTAAAACGAAGAAGTATAGTTCTGGTTCTCTCATAGACACGGATAAGTTGGGCCCCAGGGAGACAGTCGTTAGGTTACCCAATACACACTACGGTAACGAGATATAGGTCCGATCTCTTAGTGATCACTCGCACCGGCGCGATCAGTCCGTAAATATTAACAGTAATATCGGCGCTGTTATAATATAAAAAGTTTGCATATCAATTCACGACTATTTCAATTGAACATTAATTTCTTAAATTTGCATCGACTTTTCTCAATGCATAGTTTTCGAGATTGGTATTTTTTTTATCAATAACGTTTAATTGAAATTTTAAATTTCCGCTAATGCAGTTATAATTTGCTATAATTTTATTGGTAATTTCACTTTCACATACTTTCGTTGATTTTATCAAAGCTCTATGTAAAACGCCATACATTCGTCTTCGGTGCGAGCGACCCAAACAGTGGGAAACGATTAGATTTAGTGAAATATTTTTTTACCATCTACGTTAAAGTTAAAACGAAACGAATTGAAATCTATTATTATATAAGTATAACAATTATATGAGTACTTTTCTTAACTACATAATTATATCCATATCCATATTTGCTCCCTACTTATATTTTAGCGGGTTATACATATACAAAGCATGAGTCCACGGAGAAACCTTAATTTATTGTTCGAAAAATTTGATCATGAAAGTAATAAAAAACAAAGAAACGGTACAGTCGAAATTCGCAAAGGTACTAGTATAAATTCGTCTTTTTTTTGGTGAACCACTTGTTTCAAGTTTCATTCATACTTCCAGTACAAAGATACGAGTACCTGTTGCCTTATTCTTCTGACCTTTTCTTCCCAAACAAAAAAAGAAGACGACATTACGTACCACATAAAAGTACCTGCAAGATAACAAAACTTAATTTAAATATCTTTTGAAAAGTAATAATAACGGTGCAATAAAACGATATAATTAAATACTTTAAGTCAGTTTTATTACAGAAAATGGCTCATAATTGTGACAATTGCGGAATACAATCTCAAAGAGATTTAATACAAACCAATATTTTTCTTAATATAATATACTGTTGTCTGTAATTGAAATTTTATTTCAACGTACCTATTTTCTATTTTATTGCATTACTAGATGTGCCCGCGACTTCGCGTGGGAGTGATTTTCTTGTCAAAACCGACTAAGCCGATTATTACATTTTAATTAGGTTTTAATTGTTTTGTACGAAACGCTAAAATCTTCTAACTTAAAACCTAACTTAAAACCTAACCTATAACCTAACTTAAAACTGGCAGTCCTTATAATATTAGTTATCTGTTAGTTAAAGTCCCATTGAACCCGATTCAGCCATATTACGTTTTAAAGGTTTTAACCTTAAAACCTTAAAACTTTTCTAAAATAAAAATAGCCTAAGTTCCTTCTTACAACATCAAGGATGTGCCAGTGACAGTCCCGTGGAAATCGGTTCAGCCGTTTTTAAGATTATCCGGAACAAACAAAAAGACAAACATTTTTAAAATTGTTTCATTGTTATATGTAAGTACCGTATATATTTTCACATGTACTCATTAAATAGCTATTATTTTGATATTACAATAAGGACACTAAAATTTTATTTGTATGAGAGATTATTATTTAGGTATTATTTACACGTAGTTACTGAACGCCCCTGAGTCAGCGTGGAATACTTATATTTTCTACATTATGTGTGTATAAAAGTAGATTGATATGAATCCAACAACGGGGTACACAGAACGTACAGAAAGATTTTTAGATTGAATTAATAGATATGTTTTTAATGAGATATAGTTCGTTATTTCAGACAACGATTGGTTTTGTACCAGATTTTGTACGAAATTTGAGTATTGCTCCATTTTGACTCATCGAATATTCCAAGGCGAATATTCCAAGATATTTTCCAAGGCGATTAGGTAAGTTTGATGAGGTCTCGTTCTATTGTTAGGCTAAAACGAGCGCTGATATTTGACAGCAGTAATGCTACCCCCTGAAACGTGGTGACCAGAGCACAGCAACATATATGTACATGTATATTTTCATATTATGGGCAAAAACCCTTCAGGCGAGGTCTATGTCTAGCGGTGGGCTTAGACGGGCCGATGATGTGTATTGCAGAGTTACTTACTCTTCAATACATGGTAGATGTGACTGACTTTCGAAAATGATTAATTATGAATCGCTTATATCAATTCTATCGTTGCTAATTTGTGGTGAAATTACCCCAAGTTATGACGTCTACCATTTCATTTGCATTAGGCATGTACATCGAAACGCATAATGTATTAAAAGAAAAAGATATCTGAAGGTGCCCAGACCTCAAACACTTTAGTGGTGAACATTCAAAAGCTTTTAATGGTGACTAATTAGTCAGGGAACATAAAAACAAAGGAACGTGAACATCCAATTACTTCGAAAGGATGTTGAAACTATGTTCACTCGATGATTACAGCTTCGACGACAGACATATAAATCACACAGACATGTCACGAAGTTTGGCATGAGCGCTCATAAAAAATAAGCAAAGCAAGAGCAGTGATGGCCTAGTGATTTAAACTTCTCATCTCGTTACAAAAATTGCGCGTTTAAAGATTAAATACCGTGACGAAACCTGCACAATTTAGCGATGCCAACTCGCATTTGGCGAGCGTGGTGGACTATCTCTTTAACATTCTCATTCTTAGAGGAGGTTCATATCCAGCAATAGGAACCAGTCCAGGAGTACCTTGCACATTTTACTAAAACAAGGTCCATAGGAAGGAGATTAGAACAGATCAGGTGTTACTTTAGCGGTTTCAAATAGTATCATAAAATTAAAAATTAATTAGATAGAAATGTATATTGTCGTTTTAAAGGCTGGGCTTAAAAGTTAAAAACAAATCTAGCATTAATTTGTATAGCAAAACTGATTATTTCAATTACCTTTTAATACATGTCATAAATTCCTTTATTTTTTTAATATAATGCCTCTCCGTTACGTTACAAATTTGTATAAAATTTTTGTACTGTTTACTGTAAACACTTTATCAAATATTTTGAAACTAATTTCTATCAAGACTTATTAAATCATACTTTCAGCAAGTGATATGTAATTTACATATTATGTAATACGTACAACCATGTAATAAATAGGTCACTTCTACACCATTATATGTGTCATGGATACGATAATATGTTTATATATTTATGTCAACATCATCTGTCTACCTTAGCTGAACTCATTTAGAACTTTTTCAAAAGTTACCTAAGTCTTATTTATCTTTGATATTATGTGCTATTTCATATAAAGGTTTACTTGGGCCTTAGTAAAGAAAAGACTCGAATATCACGTATAAGTATGCATTAAATAATACAAGTCCGTTTTAAATAAGATTTGTAATTTCGCTCCATTTTAGGCTGTCAAATGTCACGGCAGCCATTTTGAAAAATCATTCAATTTATACATAGATATTAATGAAAATGACGGATTATGGTTTAAAAATACGAATATTTACGGCGAAAACACATTGAAAATATGGATAATATGTAATAGTGGTGGATTTTTAAGTAATGTAATAATTTTGGTAAATGTAATCCTCCGTCGCGACGTGCTATTAGTTTGTTAAGACAAGGGCTACTAATTAATGGTAATATGTATCTAGGGAAGTACGAAGTGGTAATTATAAACTTCGTCCTAGGTATGTTGGTGTATTCTTTACATATCTTTTGCAAGTTCATATGTTATATCCTATTCTATAATCGTCATATACACTATTTGCCGATTTTTGAAAAATAACTTTAGTTTATTATAAGGAGGTATATCAATTATAATGGCTGCACGTTGACAAATTTTGTGCCAAGAAAAGGATGGAATGGACTAATCTGAGGTGAAGTTTTGAAAGTAATAGTCATATTTTCGCAACATTGACGTCATCCAAACGACACATTCATACCGCCCGTCAATAAATCAAATAAAACATACGATGAACACTTTAGTCAGTTATAAATAATAAATTAAATAATTTATATTAAATTCAACAAGTTATTTATATAATATATAAAAAAGAACTAAAGCAATTATTTTATAACATTGGAATCCATAATTTATAGAACCATGAAATCAAAATATAAATGATTAAATACAGAAAATATTTAATCAACATTGTACACTTTAATGAACAATAAATTTCTTAATACCCACCAACGCTGTTGCTACTATTCGACAGGCAATAGGCATCGTTGATTAAAGTTACGATTGATCGTAAACGAACTGGTAATGCACAGCGCAACAAAGAACTGAAAATTCCAATGTACGTCTTCTCATTTGTAATCTTAAATGTTCACGTAAATACAGTCATCAAGATTTTCTTGATTCTTTCTTGACTCGAGTTGTATAGTACAATCATTTTGTTGTTTCACTATTAGCGTGTAAGCTATAAACGATTGAAAATATTATTGCAACAGAACAAATAGCCAAGGTTTTTTTATAACTGCATTTTGCGTTTATTGATAAACAGGCTAAACAAATGGTCAATGTCGCCTTTTTATATTTATCCTACCAAATCCTCCTAGAAGAGGAGACCCATATTCCAACAGTGGAATTATAATGGGTCGATTATTATTATAGCAAATAGGTAGACAGGCCACCTGCTGGTAAGTGGTCACCATTGCCTATATAAATGCAAACCCGAGGAGTGAACCACCTGCCCAGCTCCGGCATGGTACGTGCTGTTAGTTAAGTCGCAGCGCCGCCGTCTCTGAGCACAGCAGAGTCTGGCCCCTCGAGCAATCGTTGGAGCGGGCCGCTATGTTAGGAACGACGTGCTGGAGCACGACCTA
>DWEC01003764.1:0-10342 GCA_018245735.1 Microceris miodesmiata | reverse complement strand
TTGCCGCTTACAGGCAGCCGTGTCTTCCCTATTCAATATATATTATATCTATGCACTAGTTACGTAGCGCATGATTTGATTAGATAACTCATAAATGATGCAAAATAATAGACCGTGCACGTAAAAAAAATTGTATGAGCGTATAATGCTAATTTTTCTACTTAATTTTGAGACATTTCCACATATCGTGGTTTATATAGTTTTGAAATATACCCACTTAATATGGATAGGTTATTCGGAACACTTTGATAATGTATCAAGAAAGTTTACCGTAGATCGATATCCAATAAGTCCGATGGTAATAGAGTTCGTCAGATTCTTATCCACCTTGTACGATACTGATAACGGTAAGACATATATACAGAATCATAATATTTACTAACTAAAATTGAAAATTATATGCATATATATACATATGACACTAATTCAAGTACATTATTATAAAGTACAAGTGGGTCGTGTTCGTTGAAATGGATATGATATAAGTCTATAAAGTGCGACTCGATACCGTCAAGAGTCTATGTCAGTTTAAAGAAAATATGTTAGGGATTTGAGCATCGTTCTATTCAGCTCAGCTCAATTTGCTATGAAACTCGGCTCTATTTACTGCAAGACCATAGGGAGCGTATCCAATGAGTCGCCAATTTGAAAGAGTTCGTTCTTTCCTGTGAGCTCGGCGATAGACAATTACGGACAGGAATAGACAAGAAATTGTTTTACGACTTGGTCTTATGAGTATTAGTAATTTAAATCTAATTCGTACGATTCGTACATAATATTCTATGGTTGTTGTGTCAACGAATCTACAAATACAGCTCTATATCATAATAAAAACAAAATTTACTGCACAGAATTTGAAGAATTTTACATTAAGAAGATGCTTATCTAGCATATATATCAGTGAATATAAAGCATCGATATTGAGGAATAGAATGTACTAGAGATCTAGAAATGCGAGCAAGAAAGTTAAAAAAACAACACAAATGCAATAAGTAACATTTTTCGTTTTTTACATTATGGCATTAATCTCATATCACATGTCGTCTCCTTTCAAAGCTGAGCTGAAACACGTCTTAAAGTTAGGACAACTAGTTTATGAAAAAGGACAAAGGGAAAACGCCCAACAAAATATACATATATTAAATGTCCATCTTTGTAAATTTACTGATCAGTAACATAACCGTATCATCAACTCACGCCTTCAATAATTGTATCGATGTAAAGTTTATTGGCGAGAAAAATAAATTAGAAAGAGCAAAATGATATTCTGTTTTGTACGTTAAGAATTAATATTTCCATCGCAGCATTTGCCAAGATAATTGCATTTACCAAGAATATTATGTAATATTTTCTGTTTTACAAGAGGTTTAATAACGGTAGGGCCTTACCGTTTGTAAAGGCTAAGCGGACTCAAAGGTAGTTGAAATATCGTTCCAATTATTTCTCTGTAACGTGCAGAAGGTTTATAATTACGCAGCTCGTGTTATCATATAAAGCTGTGTATTGAAAATAATGGTTTGTGCAGTAAAGACCTCCCTATTTTGCGCCATACCCAACTCATAAATTGAAAAGCTGGAAATATGGTAAAAGTTTGCCATCTGATCACTTGCGAGTAAATGAAATTTCTGTTATAATATACGGCACAGCGTAGGAATAGCAGTAATCATTATTCATTAATAATATAGCTATTGTCTATAGATTTCTCATGACTAGATTGAGATGTACCTATTATACGTTTTGTAAAGCATTGCCATTACGATTGTTATAATTTTCTTTGTTTTCTTAAGGTATTATAACAATCGTTGCGACTGTGATATAATTTTATTCCAATGCATAGCAATGTTTGGAATTATAGTTAAATTTATTTCCGTCCGTTCGATGGATCGGGATAGTCAAGTAGTTGTCGAATTCGAAATGCGAGAATAATTTATTACTCCGGTTGTATCCAAATTAAACTTGGTGACGGTGCTGTGAAGACGACTCTAATTTTATTTTGGATAATACCTTCGTTAAATATGTATGCACTTCTGTTTGGCCAACATTGTGCCAGATTTTTGCTCGCTAATATTTAATATATTCTTGGTAATTGTTTGAATATAGCGTTCATATAATTCGCATTGTAGTCGTAGAGAACACTGTTGTCAGTGGGTGTTTATTAATATATGTAGGTGTGAAACTAGACGACTGCGATATTAAAATTCAATATTTATGTTTGACAAAAAATCAAGTGCATTTTTTCCAGTCATGCTTTCATTTTCCAATCCGCGTTTATATGGAATCTCATTACATTGCGCCTAAATATTAATATATGCCGGTATGTCGAACACGGTTGTATGTTATGAATAAAAAAGATATGTGTTCAAGACACAGAAGAAAATCCTTAGCACTGAGTAAATACTACATAATAACCTAATAGTATTGTTAGAGTATGAAAAAATATATGCGTGCGTGTATTAATTTGCCGGTTGAAAAGTCTACCTGTGCTAAGTTTCGCATGTTATAATTTATAAAGAACCTCGGCAAAGGTTGATGTTGAAACAGTCCAGGAGTTCAAACACAGAAAGGTCGAGGTCGTCAATAGTATAAGGTGAAGGTTACGACCGTTGAACTATACAATCGACATTAACCGCTCCTTGTAACGCTGTCTGCAACCGCGTGCACCTTTTACACACATGAAGTGTAAAGAATAATATTCCATTTTTAAAAACAAATTATAATCGATGGTTCAAAACAAATGACATTCGATTTTTGAACGATTGCGCAATAATTCATTTTTATTTATTTTTATATCGATGATTTTTCTAACCCGATTGTCTATCATGTAAGTACCATAATTTGCTTGTTTGTACATATTACCTAGTGTAAACTAGTTTTCTTTCTTATATACCTATTATGTAGATGTACATAAATATGCACCGTGTCATTGTATTTAGACTTGTGTTGTGATGTGCATGTAGTCTTAATTATGTATCGTCGTTGTAAAGTTTGTGCGTTTTAACAGTGATCAACTCTAGTCGTTCACAATTGTTCAATGTACTGATGGTAACGATTGGAAATGCTTATAAATGTTGTAGGATGTCAGACGTCATAACGTCTGATCATTATCTACACTTTTACAATTTCTAGATTTGAAAAATAATGGATATAATATACCGTTATTCAATTAGCAGTTGATTAATTACGCTAAATAAAAATGACCGTCGGAGATATTTCTTTTTGCGGACGAGCTAGCTTCAGAGTAATTATCGTTGCGAGTGTTGAACCCCGATACTCTCTAAGGTTACTGCGATCCGTCCTCTCCGACTAGTTATTTCGGTTTGTATTTGGATTTCTCTATAACTCACTTAAAAAATATTTTTAGACATACTTGATATTAATATTAACTATGATTGCATCGCTCCATACAACTGATTTAGTCTCTATGTAATGTTGATACGCTGATTAAAATTTGATATTATAATAGTTTATTTAACGTTGTAATAGTCGATTGTTTTGGTTCAATTTATCTGTAATATTATTATTACGGTCAGTCGGAAAAATTTCCATTTGTATATGGGATATGCTGGATTCGAAAGGCCCAGGACCGGAAGGAGTGACGCCGATTACGGGAGGCCTATATCCAGCAGTGAACCTCTAGAGGCTGACGATGATGATCATGATGATGATAATGATGATGATATGAGATATGACTTCATACTCAAAAAATGCTATTGCTGTAAGAGTATTTACTGCTAAGGTTAAATGTATATCACGATTCTTGAGCGAATATATATTTGTGTAGTATGTTTGTGTGTCATTGTTTCATCTCTTAGCTAGTTTTTAATAAAATTTAAAGTATTCGCTTGTTCATCAATCTTTCAATCAAAAACATTATACCTTTCCAGTATTCTTTAAATGCCTTAAACTCTTAATGTTTCAAAACTTACATTTATGCATTTTGAGTTTCTCCCCCATTTCAATTATTTGAAAATTCTTCCATTTTTTTTCTTATTATTTAAATTTCCAAAAATAATAACCAGTATATAAGATAAAAATTTTAAAAGTACAAGCATGAGCCGACTGATGAAACCGACCGAATACTACATCGAATCGACAAAAAATCTGACTTACCCTCAAATGACGTCTTAAGATTTTCTTAACTTCCAATTATCAAATTTCAAACAAAAATCAAGTAGGAGGTACATAGGTTAAATCCGACGTGGGTTTTATTTTCAAATTTCCCGCGGTTCCAATTTTAAATATACGTTGAAAATTCAAATACTGAACGTGAACCTTTTCTACTATAACTCATTTTCACCTCAATTTAATAATATTTTTTTATGCAATTCAATTTGTACTTGATTTGAAATTCAATTTGATCGATCACTATAGATTGTCTATAGTTACCGAAACTAAGTTTATACTTTTGGAACGACGAAGTTGATATTTTAATGGAAAGTCAACCATGTAACTGACTTCGGTTTCGACTAGTTTTAACTTCACTATATAAAGAAATTAATCAATACAGCAGAATTCGAAATGTAAATGTGTATTTTTGAATCTATTCAGGCATTTTCCAATTACGGCCATTACGTTTGTATTATACGTGTTATCTTTGATTCTTCGTTTGTTTGTGAATTATCACTTGTATGTTCTTGATATACTAATATTTTTAAGGCAATATTATATGGTGTAACCCTGATCTCTGATTGTCTAACGTTTTCCACGGCCGACGAGGAGACATTTTTTTTGTTTTCTAAGCTTTGCTTTCTTTGCTGAATGGGGATTTCTTCGGGTTATATGGAGATCTAGTGAAACTGGTCAAATGCAAGTCGTGACTTTTGCTAATGGGTATACTCTCGTACCTAGTGTGTTAACAATTTAACTTGGCATGAATTTGTACATTCAACTTATGAGGCAACACTACAGTTATACAAAATACATTAATTATATAACTAAATAATGTACAATATACACTCTAAATATGCTGGACTAAAATAATTCTAATATTTTGCGAAACTTAAGCTTTCAAGGTTTTATGATGGTCGTCTATAATAACGAATGAAATATTTAAAATGCGCATAGCTGAGACTGTTACGTGAATGTATCAAGTTAACATATAAAGAGGGATTTCTACGTCACTCATTTTGTGTTTCATTTCGCTCCTGTGTATTGTGGTACCTCACCTTTATTGTTAGTCGCGGTTGCTCCTTTAGTAGCTAGTTTGCCCAAAACATTCACTGATTTCATATTGTATAAATGTACCATTCTATTCCAACATCATGTACAGCTCAACAATAAATTTACTAGTGTGGCTTCACAGAAACTTATCGTTCTCCTTCGCTGGTATTGATATGATTTAGAAAGAAGTCTGTATCGTGTTAATTTTGATATTCTTGATATACGAAATACGTAACATTACACCTTTAATCCCCAAAAAGGTAGACAGAGGAGTGTAGTACACTCCGACGTTACATCAGTTACGTTTACGTCCCATGGAATAGGTGGTGAACCTCTTGCCATACACACTACATTACATATTCTACGAAATACATTTGTACATTTTAAAAGTTATGTAGGTACATGTTTTGTAACTAAACACATATGTCAAATGTAATTAACGTATTGTCATACATT
The DNA here is from genome assembly GCA_018245735.1 of Microceris miodesmiata. Classification (NCBI taxonomy): domain Eukaryota; kingdom Metazoa; phylum Arthropoda; class Insecta; order Lepidoptera; family Hesperiidae; genus Microceris; species Microceris miodesmiata. The sequence continues at coordinate 4,726 of DWEC01003764.1, read as the reverse complement.
ACCGGCAATAATTTACAAGCTGAACATGATTAATGAACATAGTAAACAGTAATTTTTATTTTCGAATTCTAAGGAGATAGAAATGAAACACCAAAATGTATAAGAGCAGGCACAAACTGAAACATGCCAACGAAATCTCGTTCCGGAGTTAATATTGATTCCTATCACTTATCAATTCCTATTATACGTGTACATCACGCTGGTTGAGACCAAACGAAGTAACTGGTCCGAATGAATGATGAATAGAATTATTCCAGCCATTTGGTGAATACGACACACTGATCGTGCAACTGCCGACTCGCATTTGACTTTTCCTCTTTCAGAAACTGAAACCTTTCCTTATCGGAGTAAGTGACACGGAAGTTTTTTAAACGTTCGTTAATGTACGCCGTCTGCTGTTATTATTATACAGTAAGTAATTTTTTTTTCAATTCGATTATTTGCTGCCCTCGCGATTAGGACTATGGTGTTTACAGCACAGCGGCCCTCATCGATATTTAACAAGCTATCAGCAATGTGACCATACGTGAAATAAACATGCTTACATTTTTAAATATTGTATGCGAACAGCTGTTTGATAATATAATACTTTGACTGTTCAAAATTAACAGTCATTTGGGGCAGTGTGTTTGTGCAACTTCGAAATACCGTTTAACGTTTTCTCCATCATCAGCGAGTCTCTTGTCGTTTGGTTCATCTATTTATTTTTCATTTCTTAGTCATAAGTAGTCAGCGCGACGTTATTGAGCCGTTTTGCCGTGGGATGCGTTAATAGTAATGGGGTCAGGGTTTTAACTGTTTTGTTTTTAATCTAAGCGTTTCTTTTCCAGTCTTGTGGCACGGTTACGGATCTCATTAAACTGGACGATTCGCCAACAGTCCTCGAAGATTTCGATCCGCTCAACTGTCGGGATAAAAAAGGGAACGTGGAACAGATCAAGTCGTCCACGGATAGCGCTCTTTTGCACGAGTACGGGTTAGATTTCAGTCAGTTCGGTTTATCAGATTTCACAGCTAGCTCGAGCGCCGTCCCGGAGTCCACCTCAAACGTGCCCAAGGGCTGGACCACATTCAATTAGACCACCCAAGGATCCATCAAGGGGGCTCGAGGCGTAATCGTTATCTGTATAGTTCGCACATACGTTTAATATTTAACGCTTTGTATTTAGTATTAGGTTTAAAGCTATTTATTTTCTCTGTTATTAGGTCCGTTATTAGGTTTATTTTGCGTGTTGTAAATAATGTTACATATCAGTGAAATGTAAATTTTGTTTTAATTTTTTATTGATATTCTATTATATCTGTATATTAGATTCCAAATCTGTAACGTTCAATAAGACTTGGCTTTATGGAATTCCATAAAACTACATTTGTTTTAAAAGTAATTGTTTGTATATTAGTTGCATTTGTATCGGGGTCGTTTTGTGCTGTTGGTTCTTCCGAATCCTCACGTGTTTAATGTGTTATGATCACGTTTACGACCGTGAGATGTATGTATGTTTTTTGTTCCTATGTTAATGCAATGTTTTTTTTTTAAATCTTATTAATATTTTGTTTTTTATATGTTGATAAAGATTTATTTCATTCGTTTTAGATTTGATGTTATTGGATTATTTCGGATGCAATTTCAAATATATCTCAGAGTGCTCATAGAAAACATTTAAACCGTGTTCCTTTAAGTACTTGTGTGTCAAATAATGGTTTTCGCACAACACAATTACAAAGTTTTCTTAAAACTGCGCTAAAAACATTTTAGTGTAATAATAATTAAAAAGCGGTCATAATATATTGTAGACTACCTCTATATATGTTTATTAATAATTTTTTTTTGTGTTTTTATTCGAGAGTTTATAATTTTATTGTTTAAAATGAACTGTATTAGTAAAACGGTCACTGACGACTATTAAGTTTTTGATACTGCTGAAATACAGAAGTTATAATGTGTTTTCGTTGTTAAATTTACAAAAAAGACCGGTTCAGTTCTCGGTAATGCTACATGTTTTTCCTAATGTTCTGTAAAAATAACTACATAAACTACATACAACTGTTATTTTTTTATTATTATCATTAAATATATTCTATATTAGTAGAAATAATGTGAGATTTCATCGATATAATTTTTTTGATGCAATGACAGCACTTTTCATACAATGTATTCTTATAATCGGAGACAAGTATATTTGATAAGTTAGTGTAATTAAAATAATATTATGTATTTAGACGATTTCTTCTATCCGATATAAGCACAAATGTCTTAAAAATCATTGTACACATGATTGATATGAGTTGATGAGTTTTTAATATTTGCTAATGAAACATTTGCTAGTTTTTTTACCTACAACTTCAAATTAATCATGATCAGTATCTATATTTATTGTTCCTTCATAAGATGAACGTGAAATTGTTTATAGATTTGTTAGACTTTATATACGATCTCAGTTAAAATTTTTTGATTCCCCGAGATTCAGACCTTTGTGTTATAATGAATCAACGCTTCTTCATATTACATTGTGGGATTTCATAAAGTTGGGAACAAAAAAAATATTTTGCATACTTGTAAGTATTCATATATTAAAAGCTTGCTGCTATTTCACTAGTAACCAGTACGTATTTAAAAATATAATATGTATAGAATTTACATAATTTCAAAGCGGTAAAGCTGGGTGGCGCGTTGGAACTACGGTGGGTCTTATGACAAAGAAAATTTTATATTCTTTTGTCTACCTATGGTATCGAATAGTACACATTTATTTATCCGTATGCTGTACGTACAGTTTTGCAGTCGAAAAACTATATATATGACCGTGTAAATATCGAATATTATAATTCATATTGCGTTTTTTCGATTGCGGAATTGACACTCCATATTCATGTACTGATGTAAAACATAGCTCAAAATGTATTCGTTCACATCTGTGTTTACGTCTTGTCTGTTATAAAATCAAAGTACAATTAGCTATTCGTAAGAAGAAAAAAAAAAGTATTTTATCAATATTTTTCCAATGCAATTTTTGTATAAATCTATTTTTATAGGGTGCTGGAGCGAATCAAATGTGTTATGGTAACTGTTGCGACGTAAGCGGTTCTGTAAGGCTGATGGGGGTGGTAACGTGTAGTCACAGTGGAAGCTTTTAATTTTTTTACAAATCTCTAAAAGACAACATAATGTAATATTAATAATAATTCAAATAGGGCGCTTTTCGTTGCGCGAATATATTAAAATTACGCTTTCTTATTGTACATTGAAATTAATTAAAAAACATGTTTTTATTTATAAAGCGGACGACAGCTGGTCTCACAGAGTTATATTATATGAAATGCTTTAAATGGTATACATAATGTATGTACATTATTTATTACGTATGTGATGGATTTCGTTGGTGAAATGTAAAGCCACAACTTGTCGTAGTTATATTTATATGTCGTTATATGTGGTGTCGATGTCTACGAACATAACTACATACTACTGAAATTAAAATGTAGTAAAATAGTACATTAAATGTTGGATACAGTACGTACAATGATCTCTTAGATTACGTCAGAAGGCCATGCAATATCTTTACAACGCCTCTATGTACCTGCGTGTCTCTTGTCTCTTTGTATATTTCATTCTGTGTGTGATTTGGTGTAAACTGATTCTTCTACGCGAAGGCAGCCGCGCTAATAAAATGCCAGTGTTTTTATACGGTTCAAGCTATATTTAACGTATCTTCGCCCGGTTTTCGTTTGATATCGAACAGCTAGTAAAAGTACTCATAACAATTACCATTTACTGAAAAATCTTTTAATGGATATGAATAATTGAGATTTGGTTTGAGTTTTATCACAACATTGGTTTCGCATGACCACAATAATGTGGTCATGCGAAATAATTCGCCGGTTTCGTAGCTAAGTACTTTAGCTGTCAATTTTACAGTCTCTTTGCATACCAATTATGTTTTTATATATGTGTCATGGCTTTGAAGTATTGTTCACTATTCTATTCATTCAATAATATCCAGTATTTTCCAGATCGTGAGCTTGATAAATGCTAATATAATCATATAATAATCGATATTGAAATGAATAGAATTTCTTTAACATTTTATATTGTAGTATCTTCTATACAATTGGCCTATTCAATGTAGTTCGGTATTATGCTTCCTGTTTTCAAAATTTAGTTAAATATATGTGTATAATAGTATCTATACGGATATATAACTTTTGTATAAAAATATTGATGGCGTAAATTTTTATGTTTCTTTAAATTGTTTTTTACAATTGAAAGTGATGATTGAAAACAGGAGTGGTTATTGCATTATTGTTTAAGATTACCGAAAGAACCCTTGTGCCCTTTTGCGAAACAAAAGGTTTTCTTCAGAAATATGTACTTCGAAAAGCCAAGGTCGATAGACGATAAGATTTAAAAATCGCTTAGGATTTAATAAAAAAAATTAGTTTCTAATTTCCAGTTGATGTTGAATTTTCCTTTCCAGTGGATTTGTAAAAGTTTAAAATTATTAAGTGTTAGTAATATAATAAAACTATTAAGTGATAACAATTTTTCTTAGCCACAAATAGAGTAAATATTAAAAAGTAAATTTTTTCGTGCATTTGCTTCGTAGAGTAGGTTTACATTGGCCAGGGAGTGGCTAGGCGCATTATTTATGAGCTGCATGATTACATTTCATGCTAAATAAAATGAGTACACAATCGTTATTTATGTTTTATTTATAATAAATTGTTA
>DWEC01003763.1:0-10343 GCA_018245735.1 Microceris miodesmiata | reverse complement strand
GTGTGTGTATATATATATATATATATATATATATATATATATAATGTGTATAAATATTCTCCGTAACGGAATTAGATCCTAAAGAAAGACGAGCATGTTTTACGATAACTAGACAGTGTATAAATGTTTATATAAAAACTTGTATAGAAGATTTTACATTCCGAGTCAAGTACGATAATTGTATTCACCACATGAACACTTGTATCGGATCGTAATTGAGTTCATAAATATCAGCTCAATTCTACTTTTAGCTACCAGTTCGCCTTATATTTTTAGTGACTTAACATTATATTGTTGGTTACGGGTCTCCTTCCTGAACAAGAAAGGTTAAGGCCCGGCACGCGACCAAGTATAACTCGACAGGCTGGTGAATTAATCGCTCGAGTTCAAAAAAAAACCAAAACAACATAAGGGAAGTAACATCTAAGCTGTATATGTAGTATGATTAGACGAGATAAAAAGAAGTGGTCACATAAAAGCGCAGGTGGTGGTCGTCATTGGGCTCGGCGGCGACGACGGGCGCGGCCGCCACGTAGGCGCGGCCCGCCAGCCGCGCGCGCGCGCCGCCGCCCCACCACCGCGCGCCCGACCACGCCGCCGCCGTCTCTGCCACCCGCACGCACACGTCGTGCCGTCTTACATACCGCACTCTAACTCATTGCACATTAACCTAATTTCTTGATAACCTAGCAACACAATTATATCGAAATCGTTCTAATGATGGATCATTGTGACAACTGTTATTGGGATATTTTAATATATTCAAGTAATAAAAAAATTGTAGATTTCAATTAAATATCTTATACATTTATAAACTATTATAATGGAATAGATAAGGGTGAACGAGGTTCCTTGTCTATAGTTGCAATTTTTACATGGCATATTCTAAGTTGTTGTTTTTATTGTTACTGACTTAAATTGTTACTGAGTCTACTATGTACTTTCTTTCTACCGATCTATTCCACAAATACAATTTCTCTTTTAGACCACATTTTATTTTCACCACTTAATTAATTGATTAGTCTTTTACCTGCAAGATCAGGAGGGTGCAGTGGTGCCCACACACCTAGGTGGATGGCAGCACGATGGCTGGCATCTACCACACTGGCCGGCAGCAGGTGAGCAGTGTAGCGACCACACAGTGCACCCCACACCAAACAGATTTGTTGAGCCGCTGCCAAAACCTCATAATATACATAGTTCTGTAACCAGGAAACAAGATTTGTAAATTTTTATGATACATATTTAAAAAAATCTCCTATAATTATTACAATATTATTGGTACATAAACTTCCAAAAAGAAGTGTATACAGTATCAGTACTGAAATTAACCCGTACAGGTGTCCCTTCCAGAAAAAAGTTACCATAACTATCAAAGTTTGATTCAATTAGGGTCATTTACATGCTATAGAAGCATCATGCAATTACATACGACTATCCAATATTCAGTATGAGTCATCCTCTTACGCTACTATAGAGTTGCATATTGAAACATAACATCAGACCTGTAATTCACGAAGAAAGTAGGCAAAAGGCATGGCATGTTTAACCAGTAATATTTACATCCCACAATGGAATAGGTGATGGAAACTATTGGCATACACCGGGCACAGATCCAGACATTGAACCACTACAAGAAATTTTTTTTAGAAGATCTAAAGTTAGAAATATGTAATAGTTCCTGTCCAGGGAATTGAACCCAGACCTCCCGAATAGCAATCGCGCTTGCAACCGCTCGACTAACGAGGCAGTCATAGTCAAGTTGCATATTGTGCTAGTGACTAACCTGTGCAAAACAGCACGGCACGAAACTGCTGTAGTATGCACCAATTATAGAGTTGAACAGTATTTTCTTGACCCGTGCGTTGAAGTCCAGCCTCATCACCTCCACCTCCGCGCGGACTTGACTCGGTTCATGAGAACAACTGTGCATGGGCGCTTCCGTGTGACCCAGCTCCAGAAAAGGTGCAGATTTGAACCCAAATAGGAGCACATAGATCACGGAACTGAAAATTAATACACAGATGAATGTATTAAACTCAACTTGTCTATGTAATGTATAATGCAGGCAATAGAAAATTTGTTAATTATTGACAGTTTAGCAGATTATGTCTGCAGCACTGTTTACCAATAGTTACTAACTAACTGATAATAATTGAAATATTTAATCAACATCAACATTGTAAGTATCAAGAAACTCATTTACTGTTCAATTATCTGCAAAAATAGATAACTATAATCATACATCACTGGTAAATCATATGACAGTAATAAAAATCAAAATTGTTAATAATTGCAATAAACAACATCAATTATTGAAATAGAATTTTTCAATTGTTTTCTTCCCAATCAATAACAAATTACGCAGGTTAATAGGAAATGTTTTCTGTTAGTTGTGGACGTTTATAAGTGGTAGCTTTTACTTCTGTCTTAACACCTTGCCGTTGCACGTCTCGTAAAAATTAATTCGCCTGGCGTCCGCAGCGCTAAGTCGGATTATTTGGCTTTCATGTAAATAATTTTATAGTCTCTTTCGTCTACCATGATATAAGAGCAAAAGTACTAATAGAAACATAAAACTTGTTGACGTGTGTAACTTTTTGTTACCCACACAAAACTCCAATACTATGTGCATCACATCACTGTCGTGTCGCGCGGTTGGCCGCTATTTTGCGTTCGACATAACTGTGGTGTGGCTGGCAGTTGGCCGCTATTTTGCGCACGACACCACTGTGGTGTCGCCAGACGGCATGGTGTTAGCTAACTAATTAACGAACTAGAATGGCGCAATGAGCCAAAATGAATCTTGGCCTCCGACATTAAGATTTGCCATTTTGGTCTGTCCTGTGACATCTCCGGCTAGAGAGTATCTGCACATAGTGTAAACACTCAAACCCAATCTCTTATGTATCATATAAACAAAACCTGTAAATTATGTGACCTAGATACATCTTGCTAGTTATATAGCAATTGACATATCAAATCTAGTACATTTTGATGAAAACTTGAGATCTAATTAAAACTCATTAGTGACTCAACCTGTAACAACAATCCAATGATCCTTTTTAGATTTCCCACCGTAAATTACAATAAGAGAAACACTACAATAATACTTAATGCAACAGAAATATTGTATTCAAACTTACGGATAACACAGGAAGAATATCTTCATGAAGGAATATTTGAACAGTAAGAAACATGCACAGTACCCCATAGCTCCAAACACCACACCAAGAATGAACAACCTGGAAAAGATATAATATTTATCAAGGACCACTTTATTCCATTAATATGCAAATGTAAGTGTCAAGAAATATTATTTTTTTAATTCTGTAATTTGTTAATATAAGCTTTTGTAAATCCTTATAAATTCGTCTTTTAAAAACTCCTGGTATGTAATTACATTTGAATGACTACAAATCATATTCTAACCAAAGAGAGCTTAATAAAAGTAAGTAAATCCTTCAACTAATTATACAGTATTATTTTTACTAAAAGTAAGATTTTTTCAAATGCTTCTCTTCTTATTATATGTTACAAGAATATGAAACCCAATATCTGCACTACTAACTAGTTAGTATACTAAGTATATAATATACCTTGCAGCTCTTGTAGCATATGGCATGACTTTTGGAGAAACAAGTAATTTCAGTACAGCCATACTTAAACTAAAGACAAATCTTCGACTCAGTATGGTCACTATGAATGCCACCAAATGTTGGTCTATTAGGTAAAAATGCTGAAAAAAAAACAGATACAGGTTATTATTACATAGTCCCAAAAGGTCTCATATGGGTAAGGGCTCGCACACATAAACACGACGCGACGTCGATGTCGACGTCGACGATGAGATGTCGCGTCGTGGAAATCTACGACAAGCATCGTAAAAATTTACGGCGCGACATCGTAACGTGCCACGATGCACGGCACGACGCCATCGATAATGCAGGGTGAATGGACACAGTTAATTTCAAAAAATTTACCGCACTAGACGCGTTCTGCTCTTGCTGTTATTAATAACAGGCGTTTTATTAACAACAGCAGGAGCAGAATAATAGGCGTTTAATTATTTTATTAGGCCATATCATATAATTTTTTATTAGTGACAGATGTGTTGTCTCAAATGAAATGATACCTGTCTTAAATACCTGCTTAAAGAATAAAGTGGACACAAAATCCAAGTACTATAACTGAATACAAAGACAAGAAGGAACATACACACATTTGCAATACACATAATATGTTGATATTCCTATAATGTCCTGAGGTGATATTGAAAATAAAGGAATTCAACAGTGTTATGGCTTCATAATCACAGAGCTAAGGTATTATTCTTATATATATTTCAATGGATGGTAACCTTCACTATTACTTGGCCACTTGCAGTCAATTATTTAAATTCACTTTGGAAGCATTACCATGAAATTATCATTAAATGTGAAAGCATATTTTTTGAGAAATTATGATATATATTCAAGGTTTAAACATATTTTTGTCAAGTTTGAGATATAGACACTTTTCTTACCATTGTCTGGTTATCCAATGAGAATGGAAGCCACCAAGCTGTCCTGTACAGATTAAGGAACTGCAGAGCTGTAGCCACCAATGTAAATATCAATGACATAGTCTCAAACAATATTTCATCATCTTGTGGGATGTATGGGAAGGGTATGTGCTTAGGGGGCTGTGGAATATCTGTTTTGCCATTGCTAGTGATGTTGGGTGCTACTGATGGTATTCGTGAGCGACTGGCTCTTTTTCCAGCTGGTACATCGTCTTCACATATGGGAGATGTCCCCTATAATTAAAAAAATAGTAATAGGTTAGTTAACACAACTAGACAGGTTATTGCACACACACTATCAGCTTGTCATCGTCCACTGCTGGCCATAGGCCCCTCCAATGGCACGCCACTGATCACACACACACAACGATCTTTTGCCCTATGCTGCTGTTTACTTAAACTGATATCATTTAATAAAAACCACAGATTATTAGATAACAACAAACACTATAAATTTGAAAGTGATCATTGAAACTTGCTGTTAATAGTCTCATACACACTAAAAGCTTCCTACACAAATACACACTTCAGTGGTTTCTTTAAACAGATAGCGTTTACATTAAGAGCAGGTGCTTAAGTTGCAAGTGATAACAATAATGTACATTTTATTACAGGATTAAGTTTCATTTTTTTTTGTCTCTTCTGGCAGAGATGATTGTGCTAGTGATGGGAAAAGTATGATATCTGAGAAAATGTTTACAAATCTTGTGAAAGCCTTAAATACAATGTTTACATACATAAAATATTATTCATTGGCATTAAGTATACACCTGTTGTAAGAAAAGTTATAAATTTCGTGTTTTACTAATTATAATGCATTGAATTCTTTCACAAAATAAATGCAGTTGAATATAGTTATCACAATTTTTAGCTTTAAATTTCGCAATAAGATTCATATGTCGCTAAGTTTCAAAGAATATATGTGGAACATACTACTCCATAATTATATTTGTTTGGTATATATGTTCATAATAGATGTTCAAGCCACAGTTTCAAGGTCAATTTCATGCATCGATCTAAATAAATGTAATCAGACTATACTGTATCTGACCTTTTTGGCGACCCCTGATGACTTTTTCGAACCCGGCGCGACCATTTTACAAGGAATCGTTGGCAAAGGTCGCTTTATAAGCGGATCTTTGATAATTTTTCGCCGCCTAGAGACGGCTGTCGATGATGTGTTGCTGACTTGGGAACTAGCCCAGCGCCTCGCCAAGAGGATAGTCAGGCAGCCGACGACCGCTGGTAAGAAGAATACAACAAAAGGTCCACTCTCATTTTCGGTACAACTCATCACTCACATGATAAAATGCCACAATTCAATATTTCGATCCACACCACACAGAATTCATTCGCCATAAACTACTTTGACAACTGCACTTTGACAGTTTAGTAGGAGTGAAACTAGTGTTGCTATATATGCGAAATATATTCGTAAATTTTATTCATTTGTCATTTTTATTTGATTAGAAGCACTGCAATCGATGAAAATATTTTTCAAAAAATGTATTAAATTTCAGAATTGTTATTTTCGCTTACTTAACATTTTATAGCGAGCCGATAGGAACATTTTCTCTTAACGATAATATACACAAATGCTTATGGATACTGCATTTCGAATAAAAACTTAAATAGTAGAAATGTACTCTTTGGATGGTACATTAAAAGTCAAAATGACGGCAATCTCTGCAAAATCGATCGATTAAAATGAATGCCGGGTCTCATTAATAGATTTACAAAAATGTTTAAAGAAATTGTGATTACAAAGCTCTTATAAAGAATTAAACAATGTCGTTTACTATTCTCTGTACCTTTGTTCTTACATTTTACGTTGTGATATGGTTTTTTGACGCTTTTTTCAAAGTAAGATCTAATTGTACTTTGCTTAGTACTAACTTTGTAGTGTTGTACTAGCTTTGTAATGTTGTTTTGATATTTTGGATCAATTCTTACTCAAGTGTCGTTAATTGGTTCCAGAGCTGTATGCATTACCCGTACTATGCATTTTTGGATGGAACTGGATTCAGAGTTGGCGTCCTCAATTTCTCCTGGACCACTACTGCATTCAATAGATGCATATATAGATGGAGCAAAAACCTTACAAGGGTTTTGAGAAAATGGTTCAACTTCGGCTACATGTTTACTATTGGTTTGTTTCTGCCATTTTCAATATGGACTTTAGCTTCATTTATATTTGAACATTTCTATGAAACAATAGAACTCAACAGAGTCCCAGAAGTAAAGGCTATGCTTCCTGGGGTCAACATTCCTACCACGGATTTCTGGGTCTACTTCCTTGCCATCGGTACAAGCAGTATTTTCCATGAACTTGGCCATGCCTTGGCTGCAGCTCAAGAAGATGTACAAGTTATGGCAATGGGTGTTTATGTCTTTACCATTATACCCGTAGCATATGTGCATTTAAACACTGAACATTTAAACAGTCTTGCTGTAAGAAAACGGTTGAAGATATACTGTGCAGGGGTGTGGCATAATGTTGCAATGGCTTTTATAGCACTACTACTATTTTTCGCTGCCCCCATCTTGTTCAGCATTGCTTATCAAACAGATATTGGAGTGAGAGTAACCGGTTTCACTGATGACTCCCCTTTAAAAGATGTCAGAGGATTGGAAAAGGGAGATGTTATTGTTAACATTAATGGCTGTGACATAAAGAATGCAAATGATTGGTCTTACTGCCTCCATGTCGCTCATGATCGTTTCGGCATATGTACTAGTGCTGAATTTGTTGCTCAAAATGATGAAATAATGATGGAAACAATAAAAGAAAATGATGTAGTTGAATGCTGCAGGAAGGATGATTTCTACAGCTTCTGCTTTGAATACATGGAACCAAAAGTGGTTGTAGATTCAGTATTGCCAGGACAATATTCCTGTTTAAGACCTAGAGATATGGTAAAAAATAAATTGGTTAAATGCACTGAAGCAGCTGGCTACGCTTGTCCAAGGAGCATGCACTGCTTGAAACCATCACTAAATAATCACACCTATCTAGTGATCATCGAAAGGAAAGATAACAATGCAGTATTGTACTTAGGGTTACCATATGACATACACAAAACTGTATTCATAGATCAATATTTCCCAAGAAATGCTCTGTGGTCATTTTTTTCACCTACCCAATTTGAAAAACTACTGAGATATATCTTTATTTTTTCATTGGGAATAGGTTTTCTAAATGTTCTTCCTTGTTACAAAACCGATGGTCATCACATAGCCAGAAATCTTATTCAAGTAATAGCAAAGTGTTTGAATAAGAATGGTGACTTTGTAACATTCTTTACTGTATTCACAATAATTGTGGGCACTGGACTCACAGGGCCTATATTGTTGTACTTATTTTATAAAGCAATATATGTAGATGATTAATTTATTATAGTTGTAGTAGAAGTGAAAGTATCAAACTTTTTACTGTCTTTTCGTTATGTTTTGTATTGAATGTTGTTGACATGGCAATTGCATATGTTGCTATAATCAGTGAATTTCTGCATATATTATCCCGAATGTTGCCAGTGAAATATATCAAGATATAAAACTGTCAAAGATATTCTATTCCATTAGGTTTGCTAAGAAATGGTAATTGTAAGTCATATTATGGTGGTCAGTGTCAATGTGATTTTGTCAATGTAGCCAAACATGGGAAACATAATAAAATCTAAAATGGTCATTTCAGGTCTCTATTGTCCATGACTACACTGTGCGATTAGAGGTTGGATCAGTTCAAAATCAGAACCCAATCCATATTTATGTACTTCTCCTTGCTTATAAGACACTATATGTGTACTTTTACCCATATTTTCAGGTGTTGTGGTTTATTTTAGACATGTATTTGATATTATTCTGTGTTGTGTGTTAGATAAACTTGATATAGTCAACTTTTAGAATCATAAGGTATTCACATAATTACTATACACATAATAATTACTTCCAAACAAATAACTTCAGTATTTCAGCAATGATTAAATAATATATAGGTGGCATTTAATAAACTTCTAGCTGATCTGCATTTTGTTTTATTTTACAACAGTCTCAAATTAAATGCATAAAACATTATGAATTATGCTCTTTATTATGTTGCATATATTAAGTCACAAATAAGTAATTCAGTCATTATTATTCAAGTAATTATTAATAATTATACATTTATTTTAACAATTGCCTAAGTTGTAATGTGAAAAACATACACCTTATTGAAAATATAAAGTATAACTTTTATTAATCAATATTTTATAATAATCCATGTATATTGATGTGAAAACAATTTGTCTTGTCTAAAGGAAGTGGCTGATGTCCTAGCACAGCAATGGCTATTTATAACTGCACCTGCTAATTTGCTTTTTCTATTATGTAAAAAAACTGAACTATCCCATCAATAATTAAAGTTTTTGTTCCTGTAGTAAAAAACACTCCTACAAATGGTCATTATTAATTATTTCAGCTTACTGTGTCTAATCTTAAACTTTTTGATAAATTATCCATTTATTTTATCATTGAGACAACTTTTTCAATATGACATATTGAACTGTAGAATATTATAAGACAATAAAAAAAACAAATCAAACAACAACAGTTATTTAATAGATATACAAATATATTCCCATTGCACTGTCCGTTATATAAACAATGAGAAAATTGTTCACTTCATAGACAATCTTAAATTCAATGTGAAGTAACAATAATAATGCTTATCTTGGGATAACTTACACATTTACATGATCTTTAATGAGGTGGAGAATGGAGTCTGTGTCAGAGTGCTTGTATAACTGCTGGGCTATTTAATTAACTACAACAATTGGTATTGCTTGTCATTGAAATATTTGCCAAGATGGCTGAACAGCCAGGATCACAGAAACAGTGGAACAAAAGTTATTTTTATAGAAAAGTTTAGAATCCTCTTTATGTGGTTACATTTTCCATTGTTTATTTCTACTAATATATTCGACACTCACAAATAAAATTTGATGATTATTGTACCTCATTATATTATATATTATCAAAAGAATCATTAATTAAATATAATACAGGTCTATCTTAAGTTTGACACACAAATAGATTTCTGGCAACTAGGATCACTTCACTGATGGTACACCAGCTTAGTACTTTGAGCAGAAACCCAGCAATATCTATATCACTTGCAATGGTCAAGTGCCAAGTGGATATTATGATTAGCACCATCTAATATCCTGTTATTTGTAAATTTCCAGAAAAAATTCTAATTTAAACACTAGCTATCACTCAATGCCAGTGATCTTTGCAGGTCCTTGAGGGATTTTCTACCATAATACAACATGGATTTAATTGTGGTTTCCTCAGTATGATGTTTGTTGTTCTTAAAATCGGTCCGAGCCCATTCCTTGAGCTCGGCTCGTGTGGTCTCATTTGGTACTTTTCGTAAAGTGCGAAAGATATCTCTGTACAATTTCAACACTTCTTGTCGTAGTAGGAACTGAAATTCATTCACAAAAGATACATTTCTTTAACAGATTTAGTTAATCGGAAAGAAATAATAAATGTGATTCATATAATAATAATTAAACGATAACAGCGAAAATGAGATTGCAAATAATAATAATCATTATTATTATTATCATCATCATCATCATTATCAGCCCACTCCCGTCCACTGCTTGACATAGGCCTCTCCAATAGCACGCCACAGCTCGATTTTCGGCTCTTCGCATCCAGCCACTGCCAGCCACTTTGCGTATATCGTCACTCCATCTAGCTAGAGGGCGTCCCACGCTATTATTATCATTAA
>DWEC01003762.1:0-10344 GCA_018245735.1 Microceris miodesmiata | reverse complement strand
CCTATGTCCAGCAGTGGACAGTATTAAGCTGATGATGATAATGATCAGCCTTACAATATTTACGTTATCATCAACATCATTAACATGTCAATAAATAAATAGGTATAAATTCTCAAATCTGGGAGTATGGCAGTCCTCTGAATAAGAAAACAAAATTTTGTATCTAGCAAAAACATCAAATGTTGTCTTTACCAATAAATATTGCTCATGACGTTTACTGTAAGTAACTATTTCTGATAATATTTTCTAGCATTTTAGCACATGATATATCTCACCTAGGACTGGTAATGTGTATTTGCGAATCCGTTCCTAATTCAACGGGCATCAATAAAGTATTCTGTTTGGGCAGTAATTTCAACAGCAATTTTATCACACCCTGGAATAATGTAAACAGATATATATATATATAGGCATACATCTTCCCGGAGCAGTAAATATTAAATTATCTAATGTGTTTCTGTGTAATGTGAGGAACAAAGCGTGTACACAGCGTTAAATTTAAATATATGCACATTTTATCATACTTAGGGTAATGGAAAGCAGAAGACAGTTTTTGGAAAATAATACTATTATATATGTTCCTGTATAAAATCATCATCGCTTGGGCTACAGTGCTGCAAAAAGGGATATTTAGGGACAAATGGTCCTTCCAGTACGGTTCCATGATGGCTTTCATTGACACAAATACATTTTAGAGAGATAACACCTTGGTCTTCAGAAATATATTTATGTGGATAATAGTATAATGAGCGTCAGGTCCGCTGGTCAAACTGACAATATCAGAGTTTACGTGGATTTTCAAAGTTTAAAGAATAGTTAGAATCTAAGTCTAGATGGTACATTGTATGCTACAGTAAGCAAATCATTCTCACCAGGTCTGTATTTGCCTCATTCTTATCATTCGCTCGGAGCGGCCACCAAGATTGTATCGAGTTAACGGAAAATAAATCAATCTTTTTCGCATTTTCCTTAGCACCCAACTTACCAGAAGAATGCGTAACTTCCTGAGGTATTTGGTTTAAATTCAAAGCCAAAAAACCTATATACGTAAAAGTTGAGATATTAAAGCAATTGTATATAATGTTCAAACATTGTTAGTGATTCTACTTAAAAATGCTTCTAAATGATTTAAAAAATATTTATTTTCGAAGTACTAAAACACAATGTATTACAATTACATACACATCTGTACAGTAAGTACCGCGACAATGCACAATATGCTTGCATTCATGTGTCTACGGTCTGCCAACCTGCATTTGGACAGCGTGGCAGATTATGGCCTTAGCTCTCTCACTCTAAGAAAAGACCCGTGTCGAACAGAAGAACATTAGAAATGGTTGAAAAAAATCCATGCATACCAATGGGCTCATCTAAAGTCAAAGACTCACTGTCCACCACTTGGACCACAAGGACGGGGGGTGCGTTATCTTCAAAATCCGTGAATTGGTGTCTCTTTTGCTTTACTAGCTGTAGCACGTACCATTTGTATGTGAAGGCGTAGAAAACATTAAAAACAATTTAGATTAAATTAGGTAATATATTTGTCACCCGATAATTGCTACAAAACTTATGGAAATCGTATACAATTAAAATGATTTCATCTGCATACATTGCCTAATGAAGCATTATTAAATGTATAAATAAAGAGTAAATATAATCATCATACACACCTTTTGTTCTGACTGTTCATATTGAAACTGGAAAATCATTGTCCAGTTGAAAATGTATTTACCATCCGAGGCAACCGAACGACAATCGGTGCTCTGCATTTCATTCGCGAATCCTGTCCAACTACAACAAAATATCATATGCACACAAAACATTTTAATCGACCGGATAATCAACTATTGTATTTAAATGTAGAAACGCAAATCACCAATGTTATGTGCTTATCCACCACCGGACATACCGATAGGCTGGTTAGATACACTCTTAGTTAGAATAAGATATTTCTGAATATAAATGGTAGATAAAATAGGTAATAAGCTAATTATCAATATTTCCTAGGGAATGGCAAGCGTGGAGGAATTTCAAGTATGGTTGCTGTGATGTATAAGTTAATTACGTTCTTTATAGTTTTGCGAAAGTAAAAGTATATTTGAGTAACTGTTTGACGTTGTTTTCATTTCTGCCTGTAACTGGAATTATTAGTGCTATTATTATTAATGCTGCTGGACTCGGAAGGCTCAGGACCGGATGGGGTGGCGCCGATTAGGGGAGGCCTATATCCAGCAGTGGACATCTAGAGGTTGACGATGATGATGACAATGTTGCATACAGTATTGTAATTGGGAACTCCAATAACCAGTTTGTAATCGGTTTATTCAGCTCTTGTTTTAAGCCTGAAAATATGTTATCGTCTTTCGATTTAAAGCAACCGAACATGTATATGGTCCATATACATACATAAATCGACAGATTTGCATATTGGGGATTCACCGTCCAATTTTTTATTGAGAAAAGTTATAAAATTTTACAAGTACATGCTTTTATTTATAAATACTTAGGTTCTATTTACATATTTGAAGTTACTTTAAAACTTACGCTCTGACAAACAAGTTTAAAGTTTTCGTTAGATCTTTGTTGAACAGTTCGATGTCGAAAATGGTAACTCTCAGGTCGTACGCATGAATTTCGCTGGGCGTTATGTCAACTGGGGGAGGAATACAAATACCGGAATCCAAAGGAAATATATCTATCCACATATGAATTTTTCCCTGTAAATGGAGAAAACAATAAAAAAGTAGAAGTATCTATATATTGTTCATATAACAATGGCACAATGCAAAATCTAGGTGTTGCTTGTAAAGGGTATTATTATAATTTCTTTCTTTGTAGAAATTCAATTTAGGTGATAAATTTTTATCCGGTTCGGGGCGGAGGGAGGATCCATCACTTGAACAAATCGTGGTAAACTAGAGTCTCAGAAGAGGCCTCTAAGCCGAGGGCCATTTGATCGCGGTATGGCCGCCTAAAGGTAGCAGCGTGGTGAGTGCGATAAACCATCCTCTGCAATCCCTAATTCGCATACCCAGAGTGGGGACTATGGGCAAACACCCCTCAAAAGAGGCCACTGTTCAGAAGTTGACTTAGGTTAACGCTGATAATAATTTTTCTGATTCCAGTGATATAATTGGTACTTGTGGATAAAATAGTGATATAATTGTACTTGGTCAGGGCTCAAATCCTAACACACCTCTGACCTTCCTATATTATATTCTACTTTAATATAAAACATTGATTAATCATGAAAATAATTCATTGCATCACTTGTTCAATTCCGGGCATCGCATCGTTATATAGGTTTCGGGTTTCAACGTGTTCAGGAACTAGTGGATATCCACAGACTGGCAAACTTTGCCAATTACGTAAAATACTTAAGCATACATTTTCCTTGCGTTCCAGTGTAGTAACATATGTTCTAGCTATAAGAAAACATCGTTTCAAAATCAAAATAACGTATCCCTGTGAGCCGATATAACGTGCAGTCACATTAAAGAAACTAATTTACCGTTATTAACAAATGTTGTGTCAATATTTTTTGAAATAACAATACCTTGCTCATTATCTTTGTATTCCACACCATTAACCACGACAGTCGAACCTTGTACAAATTTCTCTAGAGACAGGTGATTCTTAGCGCAAACCTCTTCGAGAATGGTCGATGGCTTCATGTGATCCCGCCATTTTCCTGAATCAGACCTATTTTGAAAGATACGTAAGATATGTAATGTACACATATTTGAATCAAAAGTAATGACTTTTATTATAGATTGTTTTAGAATACTCATAGAAAATTATCTATTGAATGTTAATTCAATCGTCGTCAATGTTTTTTACACTTTTTTATCTCTCATACAAAAAGATTTACAATTCAATACATATATCTTCGTCTTACAAATTGTATTCCGATGAAAGTCCCACACGAGCTCTATGCTTGGTATATATTCTGTCTTCCAAATCTATAATGGTTTTACCAATGAATTCGTCGGATTCCATCCCGTCGTAATTGTAAAGTGAGACTTCGAGCTGATACTCTTCGGGTAAGGTACACCGGAGTTCATAAACCCTATTGAAACAAAAACTTCAATTACATATACCTATACATTTTTGTTCATTTGAAATTCATTTACATTTGCGCTTCCATCATTGAACTGCTACTCTTATGAGTCAATGCCAGTGTACAATTATCTATTTAAAAATCCTTTAAATTGCTTGATATTCACCTCACTTCCTTTCCATTTAAATTTTAGTCTCTGTGACTGTGATTTTAGTCTTTGTGACTTCAAACTCCTTAGTGTATTAGACCGTAGCCTTATTACATCCTACTCTAAGATCACGCAATTTCTAAAATAGGTTTTACAACGATTGATGATTTAAGATGTTACCAGACAACCGAAAAATATTAACTTTAAATATAAGGACATACATTTTTAGAAATGATGAACCGACAAATAATGTTACATTGAAAATAAGCGAGACAGGAAATTATCAACGATTAAATAAAGTACAGGCAAAAAGTTAACAAAAAACGTGCAATGCGCGATCTTACTGAATTCACGCTTTTTCACGTACATTTGAGTACATTGATACATAAAAGTGTAATGATATTATTCGGTCCTCGCAGATCGCTGACCTTCAGTCTCCGTCGGACATGCACCCGAATTAAACTATTTCAGCTCCTGTATATCATATTCTTACCAGCGAAGTATTTTTATCTATACTGTTTTAATTCATAAGAGGGTTAACCTTTTGGAACTCAACTTGTTTCTTATTTATAGAAATGTAATCCCGATTAATGGAAATTTGTATGATTATGTGAAAAAGATGAACTTAATTAGTCATCCGTTATTTTTTTTCTATTCTTTAATTCACCGTACTGAATAGTTGACGCAGCAATTAAACATCTACGCTCAAAACTGTGTGCCTAATTGATATATTCTAAACTCTAATATGATATTTAAGGAATGTACTAAAATGTAAAATAAGTATATATAACAATTAGATGTACAGACATGATGTAATCCCCGAAGATGTAGGCAGAGGAGTGTAGTACAATCCCATGTTTCACCAGTTACGTTTACGTCCCATGGAATAGGTGGCCTATTGCCGTACACTAGACACAAATCCAGACTCTCATTACTAGATATTCTAAATTATAAAATTCCAATAGGACCCGACCAGAGATTTGAACTTAGGACCTCCCGATCTGCGGTCTCGCTTGCAACCACTCAACTAACGAAGCAGTCAAACAGTGATATATAACAGTTATACATCAAGAAAAATTTCAAAATTACGCAATATTACTCTTACGTGCCAAAGACGGGATTAAAACTATTTCGCACGAATCCATTTCGGTCTCCCAAACACTTTTTACCACAATTAATTAATACATATGGCCGAGACTTTCCAGTAAAATTATTTGTCGTCAAATTTATTGCTTTTACTATGTAGACGCGGACTAGGAATTTTGCAGGTTCATTGTTCGGGTAATCTTGAAAAAATCTGTCAATGAAGAAAAACTTCTATATAACATTAAACGTAAATACGCGAACAAACGTTTAAATGAATAAAAAACTGCTTTCTAATTGGAGATACGACAATTTTGATCTGATATCAAATACGTCATCACATCTAAAACTGCTATCGTGTTTTAAATCCCTACCAAACAGCGCACAGCTCTGATGCTGCTCAATAGAAATCATCAATCAATAGAAATAAATTCACAGTGCCATGATGGCGTTAATACTTAAAATGAGAAGATTTAACTGGTAGTATCGTCTGTATCATTTATTGATAACAGATTATACTATCATCACAAAATTGCGAAAAAAGTAAAATTTGCCACTGATGAGCCTGCCACGGTATGCCAATTCATTATTAAAAAGAAAATGATCTGTTCGACATAGGTCTCCCCCAATGAGCGCCATCGCGGGCTTGACGCATCCAGCATCTGCCTGCAGCTTTTCGCAGATAAAAAGAAAATGTTCCTCAGTCATTGTATATAAAAATAGAGGCGAGAGAACCGAATATTATGAAATACGTTTACTGATATAGTTGATATTAATATGTTCGTCACTATTACCCTGCTTTAAGATCCACTCCGTTGGTGCTGACTGCTATTGTGTTTTCTGGTGGTGGCCATTTGTATATCGCAACACCTGCTTTTAAATGTCCACAACGTAGTTCCTCATCTTCCTTTATAAAACCTGTTTTGTCTCCATTATACAGTTTTAAGGTGACACACCAATCTTTAAATTTTGAAAACTGTGGTTGATTCTCCAGTTCAGAATCAAATATCTAGATAAAAATGAAATCATGTAAAGTTTCAATTCAAAAAATGTAATCTTTTGAAACACTAACCGATCATACGTTATCATGTTAAACAAAGTGCATAGCTAAACGCTTATCTGTATTATCGAAGTCTACTTTCTTTTGAAAAGGTTTGACACAAGCCATATAAATGTCAGCTTTGCCCTTCACATACTTTTGTAGTTTAAATCATTTTGTAGTATCAATTTCATTATGTTAACAATTTTTTCACTTGCTCAATTTTTTGCTATTCTCTAAGCGTTATATATACTGTACTAACTGTTAATTTGCCTCCAGTGTTGTTATTTTCCTTAATATAAGCACTTTTCAGCTGGAAGAAGTCATAAATTAATGTACATACGTATATAATGTTTGGAGATATTAAAAAAATCGCGACGCCCATTCTTCCCACGCATTACCTTTTGAGAGTACACGTATCTACTCCACCAACTTTTGTGTTCTGTGACTTTACATTTCTTAACGACGTTGTTGGTGTTGTTTGCGAAAACAGGAAGGAGGGTGTATTTTTCTTCATCCAATTCTTTTCTACAAAATAACCTGCGCCATCGGGAACCCTTCAGTCTATTGTTTCGCAAGTTACAATTTAGTTCTGATGTGTCATTAGAGTATTCGTCACCATCGTCAGATAACGAATTTCTCTTTTTCACGTATAACGTCTGATTTACTGGGAATAGTTAAAATATCTTTAAGTAATTTAAGTAGAATCATTGTAAGAATTAACTGGCTATAGTATTAGTCAGTACACGGATGTTAGCTCGGAAAATTTCAACTTTGACTCACCTTTTATGAAATCGTCTGACAAAATAGAGGCACGCATAAGAGATGCGTCTCTGTCCACTTGAGGACACCAGTGTGTGAAAAATTTGGTAGGCTTCTTCACAGTTTTTGTTCCAATATACAGAACTCTTCCAAATGTAAAGTTGTCGCATAGCTTCATATGTATAGAGGGACAGAAGGGTTCACTGAGAGATGCTTCAAAAATATAACTGACCCGACCGTTGGGGAAATTACAACTACGCCGACCGTCTGCGATGACATCAGACTTGACTACAAGATCCTCAATCTCCATAACAACAGAGGGTTTCTTTGTATAGTTAACGTCGCGAAGACCCCACCAATATATGTCGACCCTTAAAGTTATCATACATTTATAAAATGTGTATAAGTTTCTATAATGTTAGAATTGTGCTACATGCGCTATTGTAGACGCATATGTCCAGCAGGGGACGAGAGTAGACTAATAATAATACATGAAGATGATATCAGCTTAGAAAAAAAAATACTAGAATAAAATATTCCCAGCGATAATAACACGGCATTAACGAAACTTTATGCACGTACTTGTAAGTCGATGTTTTAGGTATTAAATGGGCAGGCAGCGTCTCTATATCGGTGAATGAATCTAATTCATTTATGTCCGGTGCGGTAAAAGATTCGTGCTCGGGAAGATACACGGTGGACTTAAGGAATTTTTCAGGAACCTGCAGCAACACAAATAAAAAGTTTTTAATATAGGTAGTAGTTGCGAAGAATAATGTTTTTTGTTATTTATATTAAAACAAATTCAAAATTGGAGAACAGGCAATTTACAGTTGATGAGGATATATAATGATCGACCCATTATAATTCCACTGTTGGAATATGAGTCTCCTCTCATATTGAGAGGGTTGGAGCCATAGTCTACCACGCTGGCCAAGTGCGGGTTGGCAGACTTCACACACCTTACAATTTTTTATTTTTATTTTTTGATTTTTTTTTATGAGAATATGAGCATTCACAATGTAAAATAAAACATACCGAGACGTAAATGGACGACTATAAAAAGTACTATTCTGAATGGTTCGGATTTTCGTCTTGGGGAGGGATTAGACACACTTTGTATGCTACTAAACTAACAGTACAACAGTTTAATTAAATCAGTATATAAAATTCTATTTTTCATATAGGTTTGTTATCAATAACAAAGAAAGGCAAAATTTTCTTTTATAGTATCGACCGTTTTATTGTTCCAATGTTGTATATACAAACGAGAAAGGTTTAGACAACAATCTTTACTGATTGAAGAACTATTTTACCGTCAATACGTTAACGCCAGAGTCATAACTACCTACCAATAAAAAGTTACTAGTAAAACTATATCTTTATATATGGCATATCTTGGTCGGCCCTCCCGATCGCCGCCCGGGGGGTCGACCAAGATACCGCTGGAAAGACGAAGTCGCCAAAGACCTTAAAGAGCTGGGGGTGCCCGACTGGTCAGATATGGCGAAGAATAGGGAAGAATGAAGATCCACTTCGGTTCGCTGAGCCAGCGTAGTAAGTAGTAAAACTATCCTAAAATAGTATATGGCATCCAAATTTTTCACGTTCTACGTTCCTACAAATTTTCAATCCGACTTCCAAAATATTTTTCTAGTTAAAATGTAAAAATCCCTGCATTTATTGCAACATTATATCCTAAGAAAATGATGATTAATAAACAATTCTGAAATAAAAATCACAAACTGCACGTATATTTTCAGCGACAGTAAATATCTGTGTGCTTTGGGTCTCACGTATCACCTTACTCTGGAGTAACAAAAACAGCTCACAATTTTGTTGTATATTCGTACCCCCCGTCTGCGACCTACGTAATCCGAATGTACAAAATGTAAACAAACTCACGAGACGTCTGTCGTAAATGAAATCATTGATACGAATAACGTAACGTGGGCGCTGTAGTAAAAGGAATTCCCTACTTTACGAACACTTGGATGAAGTTCTGGTTCACGAAAGCAGATCGCTGTAATATTATATGATAATAACTAAAAACATTTTTTACATACTGTATTTTTGTTCTGTAATAACCTGCAATATTTGCACAGATACAAGCACTTTTCCAGTGTTCTCCATTCCTTTGTACATTTCATGCCATTGAAGCTTAGGGGTTGAATTATAATCGACTTTGTTATCCACTATGGAGGTCACTTCAAAGATACCAACAGTGGCCATTTTACCCTGAATTAAAAACAGAATTATTAATCTTTAAATACACCAAACATTTTTGGGCATATTCCAAAAAAAAGACATTTTTTTCTTTCATAAATTTCGATTTTATATCAATTCATAATAGGAGCCGAATACAGATTTCTATCAACATAACAATATACATAAATAATAAGCGATGTATAAACTTTAGAATTCTCTTGTTAAAAATTATAAGTTTCAGACAAATGAGAATTGTCATAATCAATATACGATAACATTATTAATTTAACGTGTATCTATTACCATTAAATCAGTACTGTTAATTTCGATCATAACAACCGGTGGATATTTCATTAGTCTATCAGTGGAAGTAAAGAGCAATTTTTGGAGTCTTATCAACTGGTTCCAAATAGGCGTAGACGATTTTTCCACAACCTGTAAATTAATAAGTTCCTATTTAGCTGTGAGAACCATAAGAGAGTGTTTTGTGAATGGATAAATTTCTCAAGATACTAATAAATTTTCACGACAGTGTCCCATCATACAGCCCTCAGTAAATGACTCAGCAACAGCTTTTGTAACATCAGTATTACTAAAGGACCCTTTTTTTAGCACTTAATCGTTCTACTGTGTGATGTAGTCACTTCAGAGAATAAAAATTTAAGACCATACGATGCCACATTGACCACCAAGTCCTGGTTGGTGCATTTTACCCATATTAAAGAATTTTTTTTGAGAATTCTAAGATGTGCTAGTATCCTCACAATGTTTTCCCTCACTGTTATAGCAAGTCACTATCAAGACATATCAATTGGTGCCTATTAAGTTGAAATTGGAAACCATTTATATCATTGAAATGACCATATAATCTACCTAACCTAATCTAACCTAACATTTTATACAATTATCTTTCCTAAGCTTCTAAATAGGAAACGTATGTTGTAGTTCGCTCAAAATTGACATGACCCGTCCTTGTCCTGGCGACGTAAAGTATGCGTGTCATTCCACCACACACAAAAATCAAGAAACTTAAAAATGTGAGAG
>DWEC01003761.1:0-10345 GCA_018245735.1 Microceris miodesmiata | reverse complement strand
ATTTAACAAAAGCTAATAATAAATAATACATAGTTTATACATAATAATACATAATGCTATGTTTTTATAGAAAAAACTTTTTATAGACACTCGTTCCAATTACGCGTGTAATTGGAAAGGCTTTTACAAAATTAAATTTTGAATAATGCGGGTTGAAGCGTCCGTTGAACAACTGTGTGTGTTGAAAGTTTCGTTCCTATGTCTCACTGCGAACGGTAGAGCGACGACGTGAATAGATGTCTTCATCGCGAATGCGACATCAAACTGAACTCAGGATTATGCGCAAAGCCCCTGTGCAGACCTATGTCGAGTATTGGCCTGAGATAGACTGACAATGATGATGATAAAGGAAATAAACTTGTATGATCGGAAATGTTGTCACGACGATGATGGCTCCCTCTACCGGGACGCTAATGCACTAAAATTATAATTGCATGATTATATATCATTAATTTTTCTAGCTTTTAAGACACAATCGTACCCATCAGAAAAGTACGTAGATTATGTGTTATGCTGAACAGACGGCGGGGAAACTACATGTGGACTTATATATTTATGTGCATACTTTTTTACAGACAGATACAGGGCAAATACTTGTGTTGGTTACACAAATATTTGTCCTAGGTGGTATGGAACCCACGACCTTACAGGCAGCATTCAGGTTTACTAACCAGTGGATTAATAAGTCTAGCAAATATCAAAAATCTGTTAGAAATTCATACGTCATAGAAAGCCAAGCCAAGCCAAGCCGTCATAGAAATTCGGACAGAGTGAAAAAGTGAGCTTCGCTGCTCGCCGTTAGCTTGTAGTAGAGCAAGTGTTTTACCAAAGCAGAGTTTACAATAATGCTTTTGTTGGTAATATTTTCTGATTTTAATAAAGTCAAAGTATTATATTGAAATTTTTGCTCTAAACATATTGTGAGTAAACAAGCTTTTGGCGATTATTAACGGTTGTCCATCTAACCTGAAACGAATTACAATTTGGCCGGGAATTAGGGATTTAAATATCATTAATTTCAAATTTTCATACAACTGTGTAACAAAAATGAAAAAAATGCAATTACAAAAATAATAATATGTGCCGGGATGTTTTTGGGGAAGTAACTATAATATAATTGGAGAGTTATTTGCATTAAATACGGTCATTGCAATGTTGCGTGTCCTACTATAAACAGATCAGAACAGCAATGTGGAAACTGCTCAGTGGTAAAAATAGATACATATTCGAGTCGCTCCAGGTAGATTTTTTCTAAGATAAGTCAGTTTATTTCGTAAGATCTAATTCGAAGTCGATTATACGTCTCTAGTCAACTATTAAGGCCTTACAAGACAGCTGTACATTTTTGCCCAAAGCGTAAAAGGTTCTCTACCCAGCTGTACTTGACTTCAAACACTTTTTGCAAAGTACAAAGTACTGAAGCTTTGTTATGTAAGGGCGGGGGTGGTTTAGAAAACAGCCTGACAGGGTGATGTGTGAAGATTAATTCGATTTTGTCTTTTGTAATGCGGTAGGCCCACCCCCTCAAAACAAGACTAAGGGTTGCAAAAACATTGTACACATGAAAAATTGTAGCGAAATGAAATTTTGTATCTCAGACAAATATGAATAAAACATTCTTTTGGGGATATTTTTGTTAAGAAACCAATGGTGACAAAAAATTGTTCTGTCTATGTTCGATACCATGATTATCCACTGTTAGTAATTTTGTAGTTATTACATGGTGTTGCCATGTCTCTTAAGGGTAGGCAGAAAGGTAGTATATTAATATTATAGTCTATTTTACTATAAATGTCTCGTGAGTATAAACACATATGAGACTGAGCGATCTCCGACATGACCTCCCTGCAGTCGGTGGGAGCTCATGATATGAGGAATAAAACTAGTCCGGTCACCCGAAAAACATACGTGAGTTAGTTGTGTTCAATACTTCAGTTAAATTTAAGTAAACTATAGCACAGTAAAAAGCCTTATATACCAGAATTATTACTTAATAAATTTATCTAATTTATTTTCATTTGATGCTAATATAATCAATTCAAGTATTGGATGCAACTTAAATAGCTTGCTAGCGTTAAATTCGTAATGCTAGAATTCTATTCGGTCTGTCTTCTGTTTTACATAACTAAATTTCTCCTCCACATCTGAAGGAACTCTTTCAGCATTTCTCGTCTCCAAGCGACAATGCTACTTCGGTCAACGATTGAAAGGTCTAAATTCCTATACGTAGCACATGCTTATCCATTATTCCTTTATTCTTCAGGGATATTATTAGAATGCTAGAAACTTGAAACCCGGAATGCGCGTTCAAGGAATCCTTTAAAACACATTTTTGAATGCGTCTAGTATCAATTGAGACAGGTGTTATTCAAGAACATGGGCTTGGTTCGTAGAGAGCTGGAGTATATTCTCCACACTGTATACCACTGTCATCCAGGGTTTTAGGACAATGCATTATAGGTATTAAATTTGTCCTTTATTAAATACCTAAATTTCAGATTATTTATATAAATAAACAAATAAAAGTAATATCCAATATGATTCCGATATACCGGCCCAGTAGCAATAAAGGGACGAACTTGGCAGTATTTACAGGGCTCCTCCGGGCGGCGCACCTGCATTTTATTGCTTATCGTCGAGATATATTAGCACTTCTCTGTGCGACTATACACCACTTGTGCCCTGACTTTGGAAGTTCATGGATACGCTTCAATGCCTTTTGTGTATTTGATATGTTAGGTCATTTTTTGTTGTGGATTTACTACTCCGTTTTCAGTTACCAAGCAAGTTTTACGATTGTTGTGAATGGTAGAGTTGCAAGAGATAAAATTGGGTGTAGGTAGATATATTCTAACAGAAGGCTACATGGAGACACATCTACATCTTCAATAGACGAGCGTATAAGACATCTTTGTTTGAAAATTGGTGAAAGAGGTTTATGAGTGTCATGCATGAAAATTCTTATAATAATACAAATGTAATAATAATAATTGACCCATTTATCATTCGACTGCTCTCATAATGAGAGGGTTAAGGCCATATCCTGCCACGCTGGCCAAGTGCGGGTTGGCAGAAAATTATTATGTTGTGGTCGAATAAATTTTTTGTCACATTGGTATAATATATTGGGTCTGAATAATTTGTTTTATTTATAAACATGTCAGATTTTACCATTGTTTCTGATGGTATCATTCATTCTCCGCTCATAATATCTACATGACGAATTTAAATATTGTAAAACGCATCTATCACAATTACTCTGTAAAATGTATTTTCAATTAATGAAATTTTATACACCCTGCTTCGTTTTTATTTCATTTATATATGTATGTATGTATTTTATCATTTATTTCTTAATTTCGCAAATTTACCTTCTTACAAGCTATAGTGTTCTCGCCTTCAATATCTGCGAAGTTGCGAAGTTGTAAGAAGTGAGAATTGTTTAAAGCGTATTACGGCATAAAAATTTTATTGCGAAATAATTGAAGTTCTCGATTTTATGTTAATTTCTTAAAAATATGTCTTATTTCTTTGCTGGAGCCTCTACAGCAAAAAGATCCCTTTCAAGCCACTTCTCTCCTAATTTAATTCATTTGTAAAGTCCGTTTGAATGAAAAATTATAACTCTTGTATAACAAACCTAAAAAAGTGTTATCACGAAGCGAATAATGAATTTTGTATTTCATAAAGTGTTCTTAGAACTCTCCTAACTGAAACTAGATTTAGACATTATTTTAGAATTGCATTTTGTTATAAGTACTGCGTTTTCAGTTATATGTATCGATGTATGGAATTTCAAAATGTAGAATTTTCCAGTCAAAAGAGTTTTCATGATAAATTGAAAACTAGGAACCTTTGATAACGCTAGATTAACATGTAGATAGTGTCGCACTTGACCAGAAACAAGAATAACGCTCGAGAATTCTCTAGAATGTTCTACAAGGCGAATGAAATCTGCCTAACTGCATTCACACAGCGTGGTGGAGCATTGAAACAAAGGGTCTTCATTTTCTTGTTCAGAGATGAGGATTATGTCCAATAGTGAGATTGTTCTTAGACTTGATAGAATTGACTGCCATGCTTAACCAAATATGCTACCTGGAGCTTACTTTTATATAGCCTTACAAATTAACTGCCTCGGTAGTCGAATGGTTGTAAGCGCGACTGCCGATCTGGACGTCATGGATTCAAATACCGGATCGGGTACTATTCGATTTTTCTAATTTAAAATTTCTAGCAGTTACACCGAGTCTGGAATTGTGACCGGTGTATAGTAATACGGCCCACCACTTATGCGATGGGACTTAACCGTGATTGGTGAAACGTGGGAGTGTACTACACTCCTCTACCTACCCCTTCGGTGATTACAGGCGTTATATTACGTAATTTTTACAGTTCCTATACGAAGAGAACCCGGAAGAGTCCAAATGTTTATCAGTATTCTCTACCAGCCAGCCTTTAGTCGTCAATAAATATAGAATCATAAGCGATCCAAAAGTCATAGAGACGAAAGCAAAGGCAAATTTAGGTAAAGTGTCAAAAACAATAAAATAATCGACAGAGACAAGGAGATTGTATGAAATAATTAGAGGGAGCACGGATAATTAATTATTATTAATGGTGGTATAAAAGCCTTTGCTGGAGTACTTTGCGTAAGAGTTCATTGAAAACAATTGTGTAATGAGCTTAGGGGTAACTGAAGCGCGAGAGCCTTGGACAATGGAATAGGGAATTAGGGTCGACCTTAACATCTTTGTTCTACAGACAAATGAAAATACAGGTGTTAATGAGCTTAGCAGACGCTTAGGAGCTTAAATATTAGCTGACGCGAGAGACAGAAATCTTCGAAACTAACGTACGTGTAACAAGAGAGTGATGAATACAGAAGAATACAAATCTTCTTCTCCAACAGAAGAATTCAATTCTTTCTTCTTACCTGGAGAAGACCTGGCGTGATGTAATAATAAGCTTATTGCGCCTTCAATGGTTCACGTCTATGATAGTTCTTACTCGTTAGCTTTGTCGATTACAGATTTAGGTTAGACAAAAAGTTATGGCTATAATATGTGGCTATATATAGTGGAAAAGATATGGCAAGTTCGATGCTAAAATATCAAAATAATTTAAGTCAGGGTCAATTATATCAGGTACGCTGGCTACGGGCATCAGCGTAGGCGGAGCGAGAAGCCTTGTTGTGCGATTCCCAACCCGTATGTCCAGCGTAGGGATCACGGAGAAATACTCTCCAGGGAAGCCTTTATCCAGCAGTGAGCTTAGACAGGCTGATGATTATGATGATGACAATAATGATAATAATATTAATCATGCCGATGATGCTAATGATAATTTGATTTCAGACAAGTGAAATTTTTTTGACAGGAAAACAATAACAAAATATTATATAATTGATTGAAACAATGACATCATGTAAACATATTATTTGAATGTTCTCAATCCGGCTCGAAAATTTAATGGATAAAGGCCGCTACGAAGAGAGATTTCCTCTTATTGAAAATCCCTATTATTTACTGACGGCGTGTGTATAAATGAATTACACGGCTTACTTCAACATTTTCACTGTTATATGAGAAATTGGTGAAACTGAAAATCTGAAAGTGTTCGGCTGTTCCATCGTTCATTCATCCATTCGTTCGTTCATTCGTTCACTCATTCGTTCATTCATTTGTTCCTTCAATCGTTCGTTCATTCGTTATTTCAATCGCTCGATTATTTGTCCGAACAATCGTTCGTTTGTTTTTCTTTAACAACATAGCTTTGCTTAAAGAAAGAGTCATACTATCTTCAACATAACTGTGATATATAAACCTGTCTCTCTAATACCGTTCTCTCAATATGAGATAATGCGTTAGGCGACTTTAGCGGCTTGTTAATATCCACAACAAATTCAAGATCCCGGTTATAATTCTTTGCAATCTATTAACTCCAAGAGATGTGTAAAGGGTCCCTTTGCTCAGTTAAAGTGTGCTTGAAATTTGTCGTCAACTGAGTGAAATAATTTAATTGCTCTCACTGGGAATACAGCGCTACAGTAAAAAAGTCACATAGAGAAAAATGTTTTATTTCTTAACAGATCCCAGAATCTTTACAATGTAAATAATTATCACAAGTTGTTTAATATAATGTACTCGGGTTTACGGGTGACTGCCTTATTGGTCGAGTGGTCGCAAGCACGACTGCCGCTCTATAGGTCCTGGGTTCAAATCGCGGGTCGAGTACTATTGGATTTGTCTAATTTAAAATTTCTAGTAATGACTCTGACTCTGGATTTGTGCCCGTGCTCACCGTCTTTTCCATGGGACTTATACGTAACTAGTGAAATGTGGGAGTGTACTACACTCTTCTGCCGAGGCCTTCGGAGATTACAGGCGTAATGTTACTTTTTTATTCATTTGGTAATATTTTTATAGATGAGGGTCGAAATACAACTTTGAAGACTTTATTGGAATCTATTCAATAGTTTTTAAGCGATACGATCACCACGGTAGACCTGTATCATTTTATTTATAATGAAGATTAAAATCGGGTGAACAATTCCTTTAACAGTCGAATGTAGAAAAGGCAAAAGGCTCTGCTAAAAGCATAGCAGATATATGTCCCTAGTTTCTGCCTACCCTTATTGGGAATAGGCGTCACAAAATGTATAAATGAATATATATTTGTTCAAGTACAGTATAATTAGGTCGCAAAATATATTTGTTCAGTGTGCAGTTAGCTCAGCTAAACGGATCCTACTCATTATCCTAAGATATATAGCCGTAATATCCTTCCACTCCAAGGGACTGGGGTTCAAATCCTTTATACGAACTTACACTTTACTAAATTACACAACGCCCATTTACATAAAGACTTTAATACGTCAAAAACGTTCTAGAAAACGGCCTTAAAAGTTTAAAATGTTCTTGAAATAAAGTTACACTCGCGTTAAAGTTGAAAATAATCAATGCGGGTCTTAAATTACCGAGAATTTAAGAGTCCATAACAATGTTTAACAAGTGTAGATGATCTCATTTTGATCGGATTTTGATTCGAACAGTTTCGGAGACTTCCCATTACCCCAGTATCCGGCTATTAAGTTGAACCATATGAATAAAATCCAAGGTTGTACAAAGAGTGAGGTTATATTGGGTTAAAAAGTTAACGGAAGGTCAGGCGGGTAATATCGCGCCCGATCAAGGTCGAGGGCGCCGCCCTAAGCTGAAGGCTGCAGCGGCCCTATAGAGTTCAAGGTGGCAAAATCAAATCGGAAATATATGTATGGTAAGTAGAAGCGCATATTTGTATATTTAAAAAATCCTGGATCAAGTGAGTTTAATTAATTATTAGTTAGCTGAATTACGAATCTAGGAGAAGAATGTTAACTTTTCTGAGGATAAATATATTCAGAACTAGTCGATCTCTGTCTACCTCGTAAAAGACCAGGCGTGATGATATAATGGTAGTAATGATAGTTACACAAAAATTCCACAACCTTCACAATCTGATTCCACTAGTCTCACTCTAGGCACCTCCCCTGTTTACCAGGTCTAGTATTGTAAGTTATAGCCGTAGAAACAGCCTGAATATTCAGCTTCGAAGCCCCGGCACATTTTATGAGCGTCAAGTTTTCCGATGTTTGTGTGCTGTTTTATTCATTATTTATGATCCGTATGGTTTACGAGGTATGTACATGGGGCGTAGAGGAATTTTATGTGAGGCGGGTTCGGTGTCTGGAAAATTCACTGTAAAGTAAGTTGCATTTTTTGGATTACAATGACCGCGTATTTAGTCCAGTGCTTGATGACATATATGTAGCTTGAACTGCCAGACTCCCATCATAATATAATCCCAACATACTTGTTTATTCTATCTGCCTACCTTTATTTAAATAACAATGGACTTAGCCGTTAATAAATGTATGGTTAACAGTTGTTTGATTACCATACAATTGCCTAGTTTTGGTTCATATGGCCGTGTGTATCGTACTATTTTTCATGTATGTGCTATTGGAGCGGCCTATGTCCAGCAGTGGACGGAAGCAGACTGATAATGATGATGATGATATATGTTGACTTCCGGTTAGAAAATAGTGGTAACCAAGGCGTAAATAATGAACTCTAATATACTCCATTTCCTAGCGATTTGATTTCTAAGGTCTACAGTTATTTCAACATGTCGGCACGGATAACCCTATTCAGTCTGATAGTAAAAATAGGTACATGAGATAAAACGAGTACTTAATTTATTTATGGGTTTCGGACCCTTAAAGTGGCTATTGAGCCCTTTTTTATCTGTGAACATAAAACTAACAGGGGTTGCTTTATACATCGGGCTATTCACACTAACACTTACTAAAACATCCTTTGATAAGGTGTCCGTCTTATTTCTGTAACTTTTCAGTCTAAACGGAATGTTTTATTAGGCTTCGAAGGAGCAATTTTTACCACAGTTTTTAGGACTTTTATGAATTTGCAGTCTGCCAACCCGCACGCTAAGTGCCAACGTGGTAGACTATTTAATCAGCCTTACTTATTCTGAGAGGAGATCCATATCCAAAGGTGGAACAATAAAGGAGTTGATAATGATGATGATGATGAATATCTCTCTTTGTGCCGAATTTGCCAAAGAAATATATACAGAGAACCTTCATTTGTGTCGTTTCTTCATTAACGAAGATCGTGTCTGTGAAAGATATGTAGATATATTCTACACTTCGCAAACCACTTCTGCTAAGAATTCAGTTAAGGGTTATTAATTCTAACATAATTAGCAATAGCAGTGACTACTAGATTTTAACTAAATATAATAAAACAACTGTAAAAATTCATCATCATCATCATCAGCCTACTCTCGTCCACTGCTGGACATAGGGCTCTCTAATGGCATGCCACTGAACTCGATCTTCAGCTCTTATTATCGTTAAATCATCATGACTGTTCTCTTACACGGTAAGACGAATTTCATTAAAAATATCATTTTAGAACAACGTAACACAATTAATGATGTGTTGACATTTCCTATCACATAGATGTACCTCTCATTCAGTAAATCCCCGGTAATTAACAACGGCGGATCTGAAACAGGAAGGCAACCGTTATTATGCTTCGGGCGGCTTTCGGGGAATGTACTCGTATATTCGTATATTTAATTTTCAATGGCTTTCATTTATTTCCTAATTAGGGATCTCGTTATAAACATTTCATCGCCCAATTGAATGGTTCATAAGTCCACTTTGTCTTGGGAATTGTTATAATTTTAAGTAATTGAAATCGGATTTATGTGTTTTTCTTTGTTTCATTTTGAAATTTATATGTACGTATATGACTTACATCAGCAGTATTATAATGGCAAATTTTTCTATGCCTATGCAGTGCGAAATTGTGACAAAAATTATAATTGTTATTTATACCATTTCAATATTCATTAGATAAAATATGTTTTACAAGGCGAAATGCAATTAAAATGTGAAATCTCTGTACTTTTAAATTAGAATTATAATAACATTTCACTGTGATAGTTGTTATATTAGAAAAGTGGAATGTCACAGCGGGAATTTTCCCTACAAACAGGAATTCCCCAGTAATCAAGAGACGCGGATTCGAGCCAGGAAACGACATCCGCTGGCGACAACTTCAAAGGACGACTCTTTTTGCTCTAACACTATCTTATAATCATTTTTATATGTGATAATAATTCGAAGCTAATTTAAACTTTTAATTTACTGCCTCGCTGTCCGATTGGGTACAAGCGCAATTGCTGTCTGGAGGTCCCGGGTTGCAAAATTTTATTAGGCGTATCTAACTTAAAATTCTTAGCAGTAGCTCGGAGTTTGGACAAGCTATGAGTCGTGGATGTGTACCTGTCCTTTTTACGAAATACAGACATGATGTTAAATTATCTTATGTTAAAAACCAAGTATTGTTTGATCACGTCGATGCGGTTAAAACATTTTAATATTTTAACAATAACATTTCAGTTTTTAATGCTGTTTACAATGTCAGTATTGAGTAGAAAATGTCAATACGACACATTGCATTTAGCTAGACAAGTGCCCACATTTTGTGTCGAAAAATAGAAAAACAAAAAGAAAATCGACAGTAATGAAGAGCCACGGATCTAAAATGGGAAACAGCTCTTGGCAGCGACAATTGTTTCAAGGCAACACTTCTATATTCTTGTTCTATTTTATTATGAAACGTTAAAAAAAATATGCACTTTCTTATTATTATTATATGATCACGCCAGGTCACTTACGGGATGGCAGAGAACGTTGAATAGCAAATATCACTATACTTACTCGTACAGACCTGACATGCTTCTACCACATACATCTACCACATACATTCTA
>DWEC01003760.1:0-10345 GCA_018245735.1 Microceris miodesmiata | reverse complement strand
TGAGGTATTCATTTTTAAAATTGGCAAAAAATACGTCCGTACTGTCTGAAGGGCACACTTAATCTGGTCAATGTGAAGACGACTTTCTAATTTACTGTGATCTAATTGGTCGAGGGGCGTGGTTAAGCTGAGTGATAACGATGAGTCACTATTTTCTTAACGCGAATAGACTATAGTGTTTCCGTCATAAAGCTTTCTAGTGCCATTTTCATTCGGACTGTTTTTTGTACATATTATTAGTATTACATTATTATCAGAATTAAAAATTGTAATAAATGAGTCGCTATATATTTCAGAATTGTAACCTAAAATTTCGGAGTTATAGACGATTTTCAGAAAATGAAGCAAGTGAAGGATAAGTGGTCGCACCTTGTTAGGCGGCGCCGTGAAGACCTTGGGCTGCACGGGCGTGGGCACTTCAAGCGTGACATCGCCCAGCCCCTCCTCCTGCAGTGCGCGGAACGTCTCCGACTTGGCGGGGTCGTACGGCACGGCGGGCTTGGGGCTGCGTGGTGCGGAGGGCGGTCGAGGGACGGAGTTAGTTTTTAGTCGGTTAGCGGGCGCAACGCAATCATAGACAGAAAACATTATTAGAGTCGTCACCGTCGACACATTATGGGGCGCGGAAGCGGTTAGTACGCGTACGTTCGACGTTTAGTATTTGTTTTTGAGGAAGGACAGGTCAATAAAAATACTAACATTAATCGTGTAGAACAAGTTCTCTATCTTATAATTAATATTAAAACGTAAATTGTATATAGTTCGATTATAATATCTAGTTATTAGATGCTAGTTACGATAATGATCGCAACACGTTTCACACATACTTGTGTCGAACGTGTGAAGGTGTGCGCTGAAGTGTCATGAAATATTGCGACACTTCGGTGTGTTTTAGGCGACGTGTCGACGTCGTCGCGTTGGGACGATACATTTAATATTCGATTATGGCGCGGAGTAGACGAAGATCGAAAGAGTCGAAAGACAGCAAATAAAAATAAAGAAGCATTAAGGCGTCATGAGAGATTGGCGTCGACAGTCGTTTTGGCGGCGTTTCTAGTAAAACACTTGCCTCTTGACAACGTGCGATCGCCCGTAATGGCCGTTAGAGCTAAATGAGCAGAGAAATTGTTTTATTATTACATATTATTATTACACAACAAAAGTAGGTATTTTGAAATTTATATGGTAGTTTTAGCTACCGTTAAGAATGTGTCGCGGTTTCAGTTTCAGGAACATTAAGCTTTGTCCATGCAAATACAAGTATTGTTATCCCTGTGACTTTATAACAGTATGTTCAACATTCAAATAGAATAAATAATAAAATTTAGACCGTTAAAAGTGTAGTGTATGTGTGGTATTTTAGCAAAACGCAATAAGCGAATAGATTACCATAACACAATCAATCAATTATTTAATCCATAGACAATTTAGCATTTTATTACTGTAGATCTCGGCATGGATACCGACATATTTAGGTACTGTCTGGACCAGACTGTATAGATGTTGAATAACGGTTATTTACTTTTGGCACTAAGCCATGCTCTTGAAATTCAGCTCTAAGATGAACGTTATTCGACCTTTGATATCTATTCTAAAATATCTAAGAATTTTTCATTAATACGTTCAATCTAGGATTTGCTATGAATCATGACTAATCTACAGGAATACTTACGGTAGAGGCGATGTTTGTTGTCTGATAGAGTTCGCGATATTTTGTTCTGAGTATAGATTGATGGGAGAGTTGAACTGCTTGTGCACCACCTATAAATATGATCTGCTGATATAATTATCCACTATAAAACTCGAAGACATTCAATTGTATGTTATGGCATACGTAGGAGGAAGCAATTGTCCAATACGCTATTATGAGTCTTTATCGTGACATCCTGATATCAGGAACGTTTGGTATTTTTTTTTATATTCCTAAAGAACTCCTAATATTAATGAAAAAAACAGCCATTCATAAATCGTTTTTAATTCGGACAGACTAAGTTCTAAAGTATAAAATGTTGCAACAAGTTTTAGAATATAATGCTTCCATTGCTTGCTCCCATAAAACAGAAATGATCGTGATATAGAAAAGATGAAGAAAACCAACACGTACACCAAACTATGATACCAACTCCATGATATTATACAACAGCGAAGAATGAAATCCAAAAGAGATGTCCAGACACCAGTAATGTAATAAAAATACTGAAGAGTCACTGCATACGAGTGAGTTGGAGTTCACTTAAATGAAGAATTTTGTAATGCAGTCGTCAAAGTATAATATTGAAGAGCAATGGGCGGTATGGAATGCAGTGAATCAACAGATATTTCGGCTTCGGCTCTTTACCAGCCGAAGTAGATGAAGAGATCATGCAGAAAGCTTATGATGTATTGGCAATGGCACTTGTCACACGTTTCGTTCAATGAAGCACCTTGTTGGCGTCTTCGCCCACCACTCGCTGCAACACCGATTCGGCCACCTGAGTTTTCCCAAAAATTCTTAATATTACAAAGTGCTCCTACATTGCGATATTTGTGAATTTAATTTGCGATATTTCAATAGAAGATAGTGATGAATGTAGAAGGAGCACGTCAAGTCTGTAAGGATAGGATATGCCACGCTCTGTATATAGGTACTGTAAGGAACCTGGCGTGATGATGTAATAATAATAGTTTCATCATACACAATTTTACGACCATATTATGCCGCTTGAACCAAATAAATTGTCTTCTATATGGATAGTTTTCATTATGCTTTTTTGGAAACACCAATACAACATAGGAGTCAAATGGAGAACTGGCAGTGCAAAATACCTTTAAAAGCTATGTTGAATACTACAACAGTAAGTCGGTATATACAATATTATAATGTCAACGAAGTGATGTGTGCGTGCGTGCGCTGAGTGTGCATAGCATCGTGCATACGTGTACCTATTTTGGACTTATATGTGTGTACAAGCTTTGCCAAGACTATTTTTACAAGGAACATAAGTAGGCGGTAGTATTTCTGTGTAGTACGATCGTTGTGATTGATCCAAGTATTAATCACTTTATTCGATCACAGATCCAAATAAAACATTGGATAAAATTAAAGCATCGACTGATATAAATTGAACATGAAATCATCAATGGATTGGCTGATTACTTTTGAATGTTTATAGCCGTGTCTGTAAGTTTATACACATATGTGGTATTGCCCTTACTTCAGGGGTTTTTTAAACTACTATTATAATTATAATAATGTCAAGTTAACATAGTTATGATTTGGCTGAAAAATGATTTGCAATTTTTTAAACTTATTATTTTGTATTTTTGAAATTTATATCTCCTGAGATTTTCCAATGTATACGCAGCCTATACTATCTGAATAACTCTTAATAGAGTAGTAGAATATATAACATTTAGTTACTACTTTTGTCAAATTTAATCACTTGTGTTATATGATTTAATTTTACTGAAATTCTTTTTAACAAGCCTTCATGTAGCTCTACTCGTAATTTTGAAGTTCCTTGCTCTCAATTAAAAACAAAATCTTCTTTAAAGTCCTTAACAATAGGGCAATAATTAAATGTTTTTACCTTGATTGGTGAACATATTTTAATGGCATACGTGATAGTGAAGTTGCGGGAGTAACTTAAAGTACCTTTTGCCTCATGAGGGTGTCGCGGTAGTCGTGGTGCGGGGGCGCGCGCATGGCCGGGTTGGGGTGGTGGCGCAGGTAGCTCTCCGTGGGGCCCGGCTCCCGGCGCACCTTCGCGCCCGGCAGCACCAGCGGGGTCGTGCGGTAAGGCTGTGTTTAATTACAATGTCCTTATATATCGGAAATATATTTGAAGAAGTCGAAATCACACATCAATGAATGATACCATTTTTATAATAATGTTGTTATTATAGCACCGTATTTCTTATCGATTTTGTTAAAATGCATTTATTTATACCTTTATTGAACTGGTCTAAAATATTTTGTTGTTTTGTTTATTCCAAGAATTAAACATATTCTAATCAATAAGGAATTTTATGTCCTATAATTAATATTCTGTATGTGCAGTTTGACTTTAGGGAGACGACGAATCTGGAAATATTATTGTCATTAATCTCAATAACGGAAAATATACCTAATTGTCTACGGTAGCAATACATGTAAGGGTAGTTAAAAACCTTTTAACAATTTTTATGCATGATTCAATGACACGAGGTGTTGAGAATTTTTTTCCGGCCCTTTATATCGTCCCACAGCTGCACTCGGGTCTCGTCTCAGAATGAGAGGTTAAGACCATAGGTTACAATTATTCTCGTTTAAAAAATATTAATTAGGTAGCTTCGCTAAAACATAAATTGATTTCATTAATTCGTCGCCATTCATACATACATAGTACATAGTTCTGTTTCGTGCATAGTTCTGTTTCATTTTTCATATCATTTTGTAGTGAAAATTAAGTAAACTCGTGTGTTATTTGCATGTAGTTAAAAAAACTACATTTATAAGCGTGAGCACGAACGGGATAACGACGTATAAAATTTTTTTCTACCGAAAATAGTTCATGTCTACTTTCACCAGTGTGAACA
Organism: Microceris miodesmiata; assembly: GCA_018245735.1. Lineage (NCBI taxonomy): Eukaryota > Metazoa > Arthropoda > Insecta > Lepidoptera > Hesperiidae > Microceris > Microceris miodesmiata. The sequence goes on along the minus strand of DWEC01003760.1, from coordinate 5,788 downwards.
CGAGGACTTTGATGAACAGAAACCACACAAATTCCATGATTAAGATAATGTCCATGTTATTATGGTTGGTCGATCTTCATGCATGTCAAGTGGGATAAATAATTCGCAACCCTGATCGCTTGAGCTATGTGGCGCGACCCGCTTCTAATTATACCGCGAGGTTGCTCGTGTGGGTTATGATTTCTGACACCATTTCGTTATATTTCTGATTACGCCGTTTATTTGGGCCACGCTTTTAAGACAGCCGTTTGTATCTCGGAGCCACCGGATGTAGCACTTTCTGATGCTCGCGGCTTCATTTGATCGTACTTTGAGAGCTCAGTGAAATTTACAAATGTGTAGCACTAATTGTAAGTATATTCTCTTATTTCTTCAATATAGGTACGGTTGGTTAATGATTTTAATACATAGAACGGAGTTAACATTACATTTATAGCTTTTCGTTGGTTCATTGGATAAAACAACAATAATAATAATTTACGCCATGTAAAACATAAAAAACATTATTAACTAATACGTCAATTTCACGCCGTGACTTTAAATTAGTAAGGCATTCGTCTTCATTATTTCAGTAACTGAATAATATAGGTGAATTTGGGAATTACACATTAACTGCCTTAGGAATTAACAGCAGTACGACTATAAACTAGGCCAATGGGCAAACAATGAGCTTAGACGTTTATTTCCGTCAAAATGTTTATAGTTCGCAAGCTTTGCTGGCTGTAGACATTGACGCAACTCAACCTACTATATTTTTAAAATATAAGCAACTAGAGGGACGACGACAAGAACACGTACCGATAATTCAATTTGATAAAAAAGACATTGCCAAAAGCTAAGTTTTTATGGGAGTTAGTCGTGAATCTAACTGCTGGTTGACTGTCGGCGAGAATGAAAACCGGCCTTTACATTTGATTAAGGAAGGTGTTGCGAAAAAAAAATCATAACATCAAGCCTGTAATCCCCGAAGGGGTTGGCGGCGAAGGGTAAGAGGAGTGTAGTACACAACACAACAACTGGTGCAATGTGGGACATTGCAATTGTTGTGAAAAGTCAAGATAATTATGATTTTCTTTATGTCTGTTTTGAGTCTCCACGTCTCTTTGGCAGTGACAAGAAATATAAAGTTAGTAATATAATACGTTCTGACTCTATCGCCTTAACACTTTTTACATTTGGCCTTCAAATGGGCAAACAGGCCAACTGATGGTAACTTGTCATCGTCGTTTGTGTACTAGTGCAATGCCTGAAGAGTGGTTACTGCATTGCCAGCTTTGAATGAGTTCTTTCCGTAGATATTTCTCAAAAATACCCATGCCATAGCGTTCCGGGAATACCTCAGTTAGACCAGTTATTGATCCTGATAGTCGTTAATGCAATCATACGTTTTAATGTTTATTGACAAAGTGGGAGTGAATCTTATAAAAAATACTTGAAAACTTAAAGAGGTGGAAGTGATAGGTTTTTTCTACGCATATATATAGGCGGCATATATTTTCCAATGTTGAAGTTTTACTGGCGTCGGCTTTAACAAAACGTTACGTGACATTGAAGCGAAAATAACTATCACAGCTGGCCATTTACATTATACTGCAAAACGTTCGAGACTTTTGTGACGGAAAAGCGAAACGCCTAGTTATTTTAAAAGCTTTAAGATATCACTTTACTGCTTCTTGGAAATATGTATATTATGAATATTTGGATACAATACAATACAATACAAACACTTTATTGTATACCATACAAAATACAAAGTACAGAATAACAAAATTCGTTAAAAACAAAAGGCGATCTTATCGCTAAACGAGCGATCTCTTCCAGACAACCTTTACTGGAAGAAGCTAATTTTAAAAGAAAAGAAAAGAAAGTGGACAGGGCATAATTGGATGTTTTTAATAAACCTAAAGATACCCGTAGGCTTCGTTAGTATAACATTTAGTTTCAATTCCGAATAATGTGATATTATTGACAGACGTGGGGGTAAATGGAGTTCTAAATGAACAGAAAACTTTCCTAAGTTATGACTGTGAAGCATAGTTAACTTGGTAGGTAATGTTTTAACTTAATGTTTTCGTTTATAAATCACATGACAATTAAAATATTTAGAACAAGCTTGTAAATAGAGTTTATGTTAAAAATGAGTTAATACCGACAGAGCATGTACGATTATTTTTATGGATATGCAAGTCGTAAAATGATCGTGAAATATTACATCACATAATATTTTGTAACACAACTCCTGAGCCTCGAGTGTTCCAAAATTAGTTTGCGTTAAATATTATGCAGCATTTATAACATTATAGCACCAGATGAAATAATCACGCGTTATGAGAGTTCATTAGCAGACGCCGTCTCTGCAAGGTACACCACGTTGGAAAACCATTCATGTCACTGGTGTTATAGAAAACTGTATTAATAGGACCAAGTATGATGGGCAACGAACCCAATTGGAGACGATTTCGTCTTCAGGATGCTTCGGATCTTGGTATCCGTTTGGGAAGAAATTAGGGTTGACCGCCATTGTGGGTGCACTCGCTTGGACGGACGAGTCGTAGGGCGAACGATCGCGGACTGCGACTCCAGTCGCTGCCGCCCAGTAAACAACGTGATTTCAATGCAATCTATTTTGGAAATATGACGGGAAAATAGGCGTCAGCGTGGGCGAGAGCCTCTATGCCATCGGAGCCTTGCCGACTATTCGCGGGAATTATTCGTTATAATATACCATTTAGTAATTTCATAGCGCAATAGAATATCCATCGCGAAAGTATACGAGTGGGTAAGTGGTCCGCAGTGGCTTAACGCGTGTTAGGCTTAAAATTCGCATTAGCGATAGAAAAGCATTATACAGATTTATCTCCCTCTTATATATTGTTTACATTTCTGTATCGGAATCTCTTACTCTACTTATTTCAGTGTTATTACTCAACCGAGGCGATAAATACGCACCTAGTAGGAGATGTCGTCACCGCAATCTATTATTGCGGAGTGTGATTCAGTAAACAGATTTAGCGATCGGTCTGTAGGTTCTGGATCCGTACCAGTACTGAAAATATTCCATAAATCCTCGCTGCTAGTCTTCCAGCAGCAGCTTGTTCCTGTTAATGTCGCTGGTTACAATCGATATAATTAATAACGTAATAAGTTTGTTTTGGCGCCTTTCCAGACTATAAAAGAAGCGGTATCGTTTAAAAACAGCTCGCTTAACCTATTTCGTCATGTATTTTAAATATAAAGCGAATGTGTTGATGATAATCGATAAAAACCATAACTTCTCAGGTACTTGTAAACATCGCGTGTTATTTGTTCTTTTCAAATATTTTGCATTCTGTGTTCTGCGTTCTCCGCGTGATATTGGCTGGCTTCGTTGCTACCTCGCTGCAAATTGGGGACTCATGACAAAGGACCTCTTACAGGTTCGAAACTAATGGGCTAATTCGAAAAAAATGATTTAGTTAAGCTCGACACATATGAAATCATGTGTATAAATGCTTATAAAATATTTAATGGTACAATATTGAATAATTATTGCTAGTTTAAATTAATTTATTCTTCTAACAGTGGCCACAAACGTGTTTTTTACGAAACCGATTTTAGAATCAGAGAAAATAAAAAGTTATATGAAATGGTTTTTTAAAGTTGATTATTACATAGGTATATCTATCCATATATTTGGGAGACAGAGAGAAATGAAGATAGGGATAAACTGATTAAAATAATATCACGAAGATAGTGTAAACATAAAATTGTGGAGGCTTAGCGGATACGAATCTACTTCACGCTCTTGATAGCGGTTCAAAATAGTGCCAACTGTTATTTGTTAACTGTCAGAATTGTCTATGGAAAAAAATAACAGCCAGACAGTAGAAAAAAAAAATGGAGAAAGTATTAATCGGAGTTAAGGGACATATTCTTGGATATTTATGGGCTCCAATGATCTCAAATAAATCATTCAAAAATGTTCCTATGTTCGTATATTAGTGTCTGTGAAGATTGTGGAATTGTCTTCCTAGCTGCTGCAAATTACAATTTTATCTATTTACTGCTGTATTTGACTAATATTGTATAATAAGAAATGCTGTAAGTCTGTTAAGTTCAACTTTATTTCTTTTGTTAGCCGTTATTTAAGGGAATATTCTTTTATATTTTTAATCTGTATAACATCATTAGTCTCATTAACTTTAAGAAAAACAAAAAATGTGTTAAATGCTTCTCTAAAATCTATACTGGATTCTTTTGCTTTATGATTTTATATGCTTTAAATATTCTAATTTTATATCATAACCTAATATTTAAGACTATAGCCATTAATGAAATTTGTTGGAAAAAAAATTTAAAGTTGGATACTATTTAAATTAGTAACATAAAAAAACGGTTCAAGTTGTCCTATGTCCAAGTTGATAAATATTAAAATTTACTCTTTAGTGTCGTCTAGTAAAAAAAGTCAGCTATTATTAGAGACGAAACTGTTACAACAGGGAAACATGAAGTGTAGCGAATAGTCACGGAGTACATAGAACATAGTGACTATACAGAAGTAAGGAATGTGTCAGTGTGTATGAGAGAGAAAGAAGAATGTGTGAGGGTCATGTAATTATAGAATAGGTCAAGCACCAGTTTTTTTGCACGGTTACCACCAAATTCCAAGTTTCAACTGAAACTAGGTCTGCGTGACGTCATCAGAAATTACTACACCCCGAGATAAACGTTATGACAGCAAAACAACTCGGCCAAATAATTTGGCAATGATACAATTTTACGGTGACATTCACGTCCCTAATTGTGATTAGAGCAGTGACAGACATGGACTATCAATTTAGTGTCTGCCAGAACGGGACGGAGAAAAATAGACATCACTTCCTGCTAGCTCGTTTTTTTCGTCTTTGAAAATCACGAACGTGTTTCAAATGTTTTCTGCACAAATTCTTTTAGCGAGAAGAATTTCGCACGTGGAGTGTCATTACCTACGCTAATTTAAAACAACACTACTGTTTTACTATGAAACATTTGAAAAACTGAATTGCGAATATATTTTTGAAAAGCTTTTTTAATTTTTATTATGGGACTGGAACTATAATTATGTTTCTACTGCGTGACAAGAAGTATTAAAAATATTACAATTGAACAAGCAAATTAGGCAAAATTATTATCACTAGTGACATAGCAGTGGTCGACATTCGACCACAATTAATTGAATACAATTTTGAACGGTATTGAGGTTTAAGGCAACGTACAGAATTGATTAAAGTTGGTGGTTAAATTGACGTCATGTATGACACAGGACAAATACAAATAAAACGCGTAGCCGTTCAAGTGTGCCTATTTCTGTAACCGTATGTATTAATAAATAATTGCTTAATATTATCCACTTTTTATTGCTGTAGTAATAATAATATCTGGGACGTTACATCCGAACATTTGTTCCCGATCTAGAAGTTCTTTATTATAAGTTATTGTATATCTATTTATATACATAATGCTATAGCCGTAGAAATACTCGTGGTACAGAGGTTCGCGGTTTGAATAATCAACAATTCCAGAATCATTGACAGGCTTGAACAGCCGAGCTTGCGGACAGATATTAATTCGCTCTTGATGTTCTATAACGAATAATCGCGATTATAAAATCGGCAGTGTTCCTAACTGTCCGATCTGATGCCAAAACCACCATTCCATTCTTACAGCGCAGCACTCTCCGAAAAGAGAAATTTCATCCCCAGTAGTTAGACGAAAATCAGTTTTCAAATAATCGTTTCTTACTTTCGGTTTCGCCAGGTACATGCAAACC
>DWEC01003759.1:0-10347 GCA_018245735.1 Microceris miodesmiata | reverse complement strand
AAAAAAAAATGTTGTAATCAGATGTCGAGACGCGAACGAATGTTCATTCTGAGGAAAAAACGTTTAACGGTATGTCAGTAAATGGCCATTTCGTGTCGTAGTTAGAAATGTGAAAATATAAAAAGCTATCAACCCTATTAATCTCGTGCGGTGCGAAGGAAAAGTATGACAAATCGCAATTATGACGCGGTGCGTTCACGGATTCAGAAAAGACCATTCACGGATTCAACCGCGTCGCGACATTGAATCGCGTTACATTTACTGTCAACTACCCCCTCTTTTGGCGAACGCAGGTTTGCACACGCACATCGACAGCGTGTTGCGATGTCCATTGATGATGAACTCTCGTCGTAAATTCTTGTCAGGTGTTTATTGTGTTTACGTTAGTGTCATATGACTCTTTTATCGATGACCGGCGTCACTATCGCAATGAATGAATGTACCTACTCGGACATACTAATAAATGTTGCATAAGGAACGACTTTTGTGTTCTCTACAACAACATATAAACAAAATATAACTAAAAAACAACATATTAATAAATCGAAAACTTCGACTACGTAATAGTCACCGTTAACGATCACCTTTACGGAGCACGTATTAAATTTTTTCGACCACTTGTGTAAAGTAAGCCATACAAAAACAAATTGTAAAAGAAATAAAATTCTTAGAAAAAAATTTGGAAATGAAATACGAATAAGTTCAAGAAAGCGGCGTCGTGTCGTCCCCATTGTACCGAACGAGTCGTCCGGAAAAGACTATCAATTTTCGAACCGTGAAAACGACGATTTGGCAGACGCCGCGGAGTCTGCGCGGGAGCACTTTCTCTGCGCAGACGCAGATCGACGCACCGCGCCATAGTCCTTCAGGCGAGCGCGAGCGCCGCCCGCCCGCGTGCTCGCTGCATTTACACTTCCGGAAATTTAAATATATTTCTTTTACGATCTGAAATATTATCTCAGTCAGTTCGCCGGGACCGTCGTAGACACATCGATGCATCGCCGTTGCGGATTGCTCCGTACACGCGACGAACTTGTACATTCGACTCTACGAATGTATCGGCGGCAACCGTCTCGTTCGCTATTTCGAATTTTGTGAGTGATATCACGGCCGGTAGGGACATCGTCTGCGTGCACGATTTTATTCACAAAATTTGCCGGTTCAGTGATTTAATACAATAGAGTGGGAAGAGATTGAAAGATTTAGAAACAGTTGCATTATTATCGCGCGCTCGCCGATGCCAAGCGCTGACAATGACCAAGAGGTGTCGTATGCGCTTTTAACGCGAATGGACTCCGGCCAAGCCATGACGCTGTGGTACACCGATATATTGGTGAGATTTTAAATGCCGTGTCTTATTTGTACCTACACAACTCCATTTGTTTACCAACGATGTTTCGTGAAGCCGTTAATGCGAGTCCGTACCACAATAATAGCGAACGTTAATCGGCTTCTCCCATATCAGTGACTCTTTTTTTCATCTCCTCTCGGCCTGTCCGCTCGGCCGCACCTCGTGGCTTTTGTTTCGAAAGTGATCTCAACACCGCCGTAGTTATTATTGTTGATTACAGTGTTTCGCGGCTAATAGCGACGGGTGAATTTTATAATATCGTGACACAACTCTATTGTTCGTTGCAATCGTAACTGAGGCACTATTCAAAGAGAATTTGCCGTCGAGAAATACAAAAGATAACAAAGTGAAATATAATAAAGTTAATAATTAAGACGGTTTGAAGGAGTGCATCGAATTACCGACGCTTGCATAATGCGTCTACAGTCTCTGGCAACTGTAAGTCAATGTTGTTGTGAGCGTTTCGTGTGATGTTGTGCTTGTAACCTAAAACCTAACGACACCCGCAATATCTAACGCGAACAACTGCAATAATGCTAATTTAAACTCTATGAATTTCTTTTATTAAACTGTATGAAATTGCAATTAATATTCCTGTAAACCTAGATCAAAATTATTCATCAATAACGCGTCTGTGACCAGCTTAAACAAAACTGGTTTAAAATTTTATCGTCGTAAATTCACTTACGTAGACTTCATAGATTTTGATTAGATTTTATCTTAAACGTATTGTCGTGTGTATGTATGTTTGTGTGATTCCAAACTTCTAAAAGACTAACATTAATCCGTATCGCGCCGCTTTCAAATCGAATTCCATTATTGCTATCGTTTCTTTTTCTTTCAATTAGTGCAATTACATATTAATCTATCGAAACGTGTTCGAGTCGGCGCGGCGAGTGGAGTGACGCACGATTCGATACGCGAACGTCATAACACAACGCATCTCTCTTTACGATTATTGGAAGGCATAGGCAATTGACCTACAAGTAATGTGTTATTACCGTCCGCCGGCCGCGGAGGCTTCGATGGCACCTAGATATTTATCGGGTCAATCGTTTCACAGGTGCTGCGCTATCATCGGCTTTTCTTTTAGACTTTCTACACGTAATTATCGCGTCTATCGCAATAGAATCTTCGATATATGCATATGTATTTACGTGTTAGATTTTATTAACGCTATTTACATATTACAATTTTTTGCATTCTCTACTTCTCAATAACGAAACGATTACTTATGACAGCACAATTGTATTATTATTGATCCTGTTACTGCAGATATTTTTGTGATGTAAATGTGTTGTGTCATAGCACGATGTTAAAACGTTAACGAAATTCCCAATTACCGACTTATAAGATACAGCATAGCGTAGAACACAATTCGTAATGTAGATAGGTAAACAGTCGTGCGACCTGACTTCAATGAAAGCAATCTATTTGTGCCCGCTGACAGATGTCGCGTTTAAGAACTTACCGACTGACCTTCAGGTGTGTCGCACGTTCGTTTGCTACTTCATTATCATAACTGAAAAATACACGGATAGGTCAAGAGCGCGACGTCGTATTGTTCGGCGAGAGACTGTGTTCTCACACATTCGATGCGGCACTCGACGAAAGTGTGTCAAAGGCTATATTTTTGCGTGTGTTACCCCACAATGTTCATTCCCTATAATGTAAAAGTCATGGTAATACCTATAAATACATATAAACTTTCAAAACTTTATCTATGTAAATTAATCTTTCAGACGTACATACCCAGCCGCGGCCGAGCCTAATGGTGATCAATAGGATTATCAAATCTTTTATTCCTACGGGCGATATGCGATTATCGTGATTATTCTATACTTGACTATTTTCTCACACAATCGAAAAGTTCTTTCCGCCTGAGATGGTATCATCTACAAACATGTGAACAACTGATAAGTAAGTAAACTGTACGCCCGTGCGGCGATTACCGACTCTCTTTTTTCTCATTTCACGGTTACGTTTTCGAAAACAAATGTCAGTGAGAGCATGAATGATACTTAGAATTGTGTACGATGTCCAATAAATGTATACGCCTTATAATGAATCATCATCATCATCATTAGCTTACTCCCGTTCACTGCTGGACATAGGTCTCTCCAATGGCACGCCATTGAACTCGATCTTCAGCTCTTCGCATCCAACCACTGCCAGCCACTTTGCGTATAACGTCACTCCACTTAGCTGGGGGTGTTATACACTATGTTTGCCAAGTCACGGTCTCCACTCCAAAACACATCTACTCCAGCAGCTATCGGTTCTGCGACATATGTGACCAGCCCATTGCCACTTTAGCTTCCTAATCCTTTGGGCTATGTCGATAATTTTGGTTCTCTGTGGGATCGCCTCATTTCTGATGCGATCCTTCAGAGAGACACAGAGCATGGCCTTATAATGAATAAAACTACATATATAGATTTAAACTACCGTATTGCGTTTTAATGTTGGTGACAATTCGCATAACTTATTTTTCGTGGATATTTTCCAAAAAAGTATCCAAACCGGGGCGTCGATTTCGTTATCTATCGGCAGTAATAACGCTAGGAAATAAATTGTCAGTAAATCGCCCCGTTCATACATCGGCTACATTAATGCACTACTATTTAAGGCGTTCAGACCGCACAATACGAAACAATACCATCAAGGGTCACGCGGCGCGATACGTACGTTAACATTGAAATGAAAATGTGAAAAATTATTCAGCAAACCTTCGATGCCAAAATTTAGCTACTTTAGATCTCACATTAAGATTCCTGTTTTGTGGGAAACTAGCATCCAACCTCTCGTAAATTTCATTGTCACACTGGAACGCGGAAAATTATCGATAGAAATAAGATTTATTCGTATTGTCGGTGTACGTGTTGATTTTTAGTTAGCGATGTCTTTGTATGTGCGCGTGTGTTCAAGTCTATGTATGTATTTGAATATGTGTGTGTTTTCGGTAGTCGCGTTGCGACTGGCGCCAGTCGCCGTGACGTTGGACCGTGGCCCGGGAGTTTGTTTACAGAATACACTATGCCAAAAATGTTAAAATGTACGTTGTGTAGAAGAATAAACAGATTTTTTTTTTCAAATAAATTACAAAACGTTCTACAGTCGAAATTCATTTCATTCGTTTCGCGGTGATCATAAATTAAATAATTAATTTGAGGTTTGCAGATTATTTTTATAAAAGCATAGTACAAGCATTCAAGCAGCTAGGAGGCTAATGTTTTAGTGTCTATGCCTACAGTATAAATTGAATATAAGACTGATGGAATATCAAAGGCTGACAAACTGTAAAAACGAGGGAACCTTTTGCCATTGAGGTATATTATACATCGAAAATATAAATACAATCTTTGACTCTCTATTATTATTATTGATGTGAATAAAAATGTTATGAGGCAATGGAACTGTAAAAAATGCATACAAAATTGACAAAAATCAATATTTTGATATTGATAAAAAAGTCGATATTATGAAAACAGCTGATTGATATCTTTTGTCATTTTATCGGTTTGACCTAAATAGTCAGTCGCGTCAATGTTCGCCGCCACCGTAACTCTTTCCATAAAAAACGATCGCTTCAATATTCCATGAATCTGCAATAATTGACTCTCGTTTTTCTTGCTGTAGAGATATTTGAAAATTAACTGTTACGGTTCAAATATTTACCGAGTATTTTTTTATGTCTACCCCAGTGTCTTGCCCCTGCCGGTTAAAGCTCTATTAACTATATAATGTTAAAATTAGTACCTATAGATATAAAACAGATAGATAGATTTCATTAAAACGTTCCGTATCTGCCGCGTCCGTACTGGAACAGCCTGGTACAATGTACACCAAGTGTATATCGCACTCGTCCATACCAACAAAACCGATCACAGACATGACGCTATAAAACTCAACGGCTTCTCTCCGATTCTAGTTTTTATTGACGAGCAAATTTCTTGCTTTCACCGTTAATTAGGATGCTCGTCGCAGGGCCCAATTACGGAATTATGAGCTCTAAATGCCATTTAACCTACATATGCACGACTAGCCACCACACAAACATTGTTTAACTCTCGATTTCTTCTATCGCTAACTAGCTTCGCCCCGCGGCGTTGCATACTACGCGTTGCTTTTCGAATGTAACCTCAAAATTGCGACATAAAAAAATCCATTCACATGTGCACTGTCATATATTTTGTAAAGCTTAAACGATTTTAGTAAGTAGAATAATGCGATTTCAATATGTATTGAATAAAATTGTAGAGCTTTCATACTTCATGCATTAGAACTTTCTTAGAATCTTATGTGAAAATGCATAAGTGTGAAACATTCATTGTTTTGTATCATACAACAATGTATTACCATTATCGTTATCATAATCCTAAAGGAATAAAACATCCTGCATTTAATAGGGAAGTATATAGTATCTCAGAATATATATTTGAGTGTTGTAATTCGATGTGCAATGTCACACAATATAATTATATTCGATGTCACACAATATATATTTGAGTGCGTAATTCGATGTGCAATCGTAATAAACTTAGGCTCTTAGCTAAACTTACACGCGCCGGTGCCCTGGGGGCCGCCCGCACCGTTGCACTATGTTGTCTGTCTGTCCGCGCTCGTCGTGTGCAGAGACGTGCCGAATGAAAGTAAACGTCTCACGGTAACGAACTGGCCGAACGGGTGAGCGGCGTGGGATGACACTCACTTGTGTTTGTACAGACATGAATTCAGTATTATTTATTGGTTCATTTTCAAATCCACTTAATTTTGTACCCGCTAGTACACAATAATACATGCGACAGATCGACTGAAGCGAAGTCCTTAAAAACTTTTCTTCTGTATAAAATATGCTATAGTAACATGCAATATTATAGAAACATTATACAAGACATAGACCAGAATATATTAAAAAAGTAAACCGATTAATTAAAACCAGACAAGTACAAAAAGAGTGTTTACAAATTAAACAACCTATAGCTATAGTTGAGAGAATGGTAGCACGAAATACATTAATTATAAATACTTTGTATGAAGGCTATAACAATGATTTACATATTCTCTTGTAACCTAACATCAGATGATATTAAAGTATACTTCGCCTTAAGTGATCTATTAATACCGCGAAGTAGGCTTAAATGTGGATCACTGAGTTAAGCCACATAAAAAGTAGCCTTCGATGGGATCATTTTCCGAAGCTACGGTTTATCTATTTATCTACATACTACGGTATATTTATCTACACATGAATGTAGGTATATATATTTACGTACATATTTTGAGAAACTTAAAGAAATCTGAAGTAAGCTTTGTACACGCAATAAGTACACGTCACTATTATACAGGGCAAATTGATAATTAAAAAATATTTATTTCGTGATTTCTATTCAAAAAGACAACAACCTAGTGATTTCGTTGACACCATAAACCGATAATTAAATATTTAGTCATCCTAGTCCTTATATATATTATGCTGTATAAGTTGGTGCGTACAAAATTATCATTTGTTAACAGTTATATTTGGCGTATAATGCCTAGTATAATTTTCAATGTTAATCGTGCGTATCGAAAACATCTACTTTAAAAGCTGCTATATTGATCTTATTATTCAGTGACTTGGTTTCATTTTTTTAATGTCGCAAAAAGCAATATATTAAAAATGGATCGCAGATGCGTCACACACACACGCACACACATTTAATTAATCTAGATTGATTTTCACAACTTGTTCTGCCCAGTCTTATCTTCACTGTCACATCCACCCACCACAGTAAAGGAGCACACAACTATTTCCTAATCAATTTCAAGAAACAAATCCTTTCCATACCGGTTTGGAAATAATGGGATATTTGTTTTGAGTTCCAAAACATACATAGGTCCTCCAATATAACTATATACAAAAAACAAAAATGTAATTTAATTTTATTAGGTCACTGTCTGCTTAGGTCATATTATCCTGATGCAATCGTCACCTCGAATATACGTACGAAAAACGTTCCATTCGTCCACATTCTACCCTACATAATGTAGAGGTTTTTTTTTCTACTTTGTCGTACGCTGAAACGAGTCTTGGCTCTGTCCATGAGCGTAGGCGCTATCAAGTTTTGCATTGTATGTAGATATATGTATGAAAAAAGAGCGAAATAACCCAGATTCATAGTTCTGCCCGCATCAGATGTGTACAAATGCAAGCCTCTAGCTAAGAGGCACGCGAGCGAGCTCTTTACTAAAAATTAAAAAACTTGGCCCGAACCGACCCGCTTTTCATTAACCCAATTCGTTTGCGACTCTGTGACACAAACCCTGAAATTACCGCAATGTCTTGCTCGTCTTAAAGCGCCTTATTTTTCATGTAGAAAATTGATCGTATACTACTCAACTTCAGTACAAAAGTAGTCCCCAGGGATCTATGTGTCATATAGAAGAAAGTCTAAAAATATCTGCGTATGTTCGTACGTAAATATGTATAACAGATCGCGATTGTCGAAACACGTGTTTCCTACGAGTATCAATATTTTGTGTATCAGTATTCAGGTTTTGATACTAACTACATGCAGTGAAATATGTACGTGTATATTATACTCCCTAGATACAAGAAGTTTATCTCTAGTCTGCCCGCTCACTGACCGTAACTGTAACCCACATTCGGTAGCGGCTCGCTGATTAATGACGCATTATAGCCCAACGATGACGACATTGTGTGTTGCGGCGTTTGTTATATTTTCGCAGGCTCCGAGCAAAATAGGTTTATGTATGCACTGCTGCTGCACGTATTATATTAATTGGGCAAAATTGCCTTTTAGTATCATAGAGATTGAAAGCTAGCAATTTTTCTTTTATTACTAATTGTTTCTGATGATTTCGAAACAATAGTCAGTCAATAACAGTGTTTAAAATAAGTATAAATTTCACACATTCAATACTAATACGATAGTACTTTGGTAATACTTATCACTAATTGTAGTGTCGAACAGTGGAACAATAAAGGCTCAAAAACCTTTGTCCCTAATGTTCCATACACTATCCTCAATCATCCGAAACAAGTTTCTAACGGCACCGTCAGACGAGACGCGCCTGACTCAGTGGTGTTGTTCTATGCGTTTTGGCGAGATAATGTCTGTAATTAGGGGGTGAAAGCCGCTCGCTTTGTGTCAGATCCGTGAGCGTTTAGTTCACACGAAACTTTAATGGATAGTTAGCAACATATATGTATGTATACATACGTGAAAAGAGATATATGACTTTGGTATACCTATTGGGAGTTGAGTGTGTTATTTTTAATTTATTTCAAAAACCTCACTAAAAATTGATGCATCGATATTAAGACATTCTGAAATTATTTATTAGTCTCACACACGTCTTTAGTATTCATAATATATTACATATGTAGTTGACAAGATTTTCATTATGTAAAAAAGGTCATTGAACGTCTCTCGAGACCGAAGTATACCTAACTCGTCTCTCTGCGAATTCTTAAAATATGTTTTAAATTGAATAACCTACTGCTCGTGGTGATTTTCATGTTCTACCGTTGCGTTACCAGTTAAAGTTGATTGAAAAAAATGCACACTTTGTGAGCTACGTACCATTCAAAGCACGCACTGATAAACGTTCATAACGCCGACGTATTATAAATTTCAATTCCTCAGCAGACGTCTCGGTTAAAAACGACAAATTAATAACATGGCATCTAATAAGGGCACTTCGACACAATCGAACTTCTTTAGCTCGTGTAATTTTAATAAATTGTCTAAGTACTTTTGTAAAAATAAGCACTCCACGTGTTGTGGTATGTGGCAATAAAAATACATTTAGTATTCGATGTTAATGTTCACGTAATAATTAAACACAATGGGCGGAGAGTACAACAATGAACACGATCGTAAAATCCGTTTTATGAGCGTGCATCGTACGGTATTAAGTGGAGGCGGAGGTGATGGTGAAAACGCGGATCTATCGAAACGTGTGCTAAAAGTGTATATCTTCGTTCGGTTATCGGGGTGTTTGAACGATAACTGCATTATTTATAGAGAAAATAATGACGGAACAGTTTTACGCGGTTAGAAATTGGCAGATGTTTCAGCGTAAAAATGAAAAATACACACACATACACGTGCATGCAAGCTCGCACGCACACATGCCCCGTGACGGCTGCGGAACGTGGAACGTAAAAAACGTGCCCGAAGATCGATGCGATCTATTCGCATCGACGGGCGGCGATGATCGTCTGTCTAGTTTATATTACGTCGTTAGAGCGGCGCGTGCGCCGGCGCCGCGAAAGTAGGTATACTCGGGCGTACAACACACATCAAAGAGGAAAAGCCAAAAGCTCTACGAGATGTTGATTTCTTGTTGATATGCGCAATTTTAAACAGCCAAGAGATTGATTGAATCGGAATGGAACGCGCGACTCCCGCAATAGCAAACTAATATTACCGAATTGATATCGAAGTGTAATGGAAATTCGAGGGGATTATGGTGTTTTTGAAGTGATTCAGAGAAAACTTATTGTTAGCACATGAAATTGCCCGTGGGACACTTGGAGCGTCTTAATAGAAGTTTTTTTGTTAATTAACTTTAGGTTTTCATCCCCTAATTAAGATTTACTAAACTCATGGGGTACACTGCCCAGTGGGTAGTTAATTTAGAGGTTGGTGACCAAGAATACTGAGTTAGAGGTTTTGGATTCGATTCCGACTGAAAAAAAATATTTGTGTGTTGACATGAGTGTCTATTTAGCTTCAAGTACAACATTTAGGTTGATCTGCTGTGTGATCGCTATAACACAAATTCTGCCTTACGTGAGATGAGACGGCCGTGTGGGAGTCATCCTAAGATATTGATGTATTATGAGTATGTACTCTAAACATTTACTTGGAAAAAAATGTTTCCATCGATGAATAAATGTGAGAGAGTATTAACCGATACGGTGCGCGCAGAGCCCCGGCGCGGCGGCGGGCGCGGGCGGCGGCGCGGGCGCGGGCGGCGACAGC